>JAKCPI010007257.1:0-115539 GCA_023213315.1 Euborellia annulipes | reverse complement strand
ATTAGAATCATTTCGTGGAAATACATACATAACAAAAATTATCATCGTTTTGCTTGATAAATGATTAGTAATTAAAAAAGCCACAATGCATGAACAAATTTTGAAAAAAAAAAAAATGATTTTGTTTGGACAAATTTTTACAAATTAAAACCCAAATACAGATGAAAAGGGTAATTTAAGAAAAATCTTTAAATTTAAAATTATTTATTCCGAATTTGATTTTGTTTAGTCCCAATTTTAACTTAAAATGGTTCTTTTCAAACCTTATATACAATTATATACATATAGCAAATACATAAGTTTATATATTTATATAGAGAATTGGATGAGTCATACTCTCTCACACAGCTGTAAATAGAATAGCCAGCTTATAGTATGTGTGTGTATTCAAGTGTGAGTGAGCGCTCTGTTTGTAAATGTGTGTCTGTGTGTGCGTGTGATGTTATATGTCGTTTGGGCCCCACCCCTAGCCTCATAGCTCTCTGTTCATACAGACTTGGAAGTTTCTTTCTTCTTCGAGGTCAAGGTTACGTTCGTAGTAAGAATATATTCCATTTAACTAGAGTTAATTTTCATTTTTAATCTTAACTTTTAATCAATACTTGTATATATAAAATTATAAAGAGGGATAACGGGAAAAATTTATGTTTGTAAAGATAAAATGCCTTTTTTTTAGTATTTATTTTTAAATAAAAATGCCATCCTGTTGGGAAAAATTTAAATACTAAAAACTAAATTTTTTTTTTTTAATGCGATGCATGAATTCCATACAAATGCACTTTTATTAACAAAGAATCCAGACCGAGGTCACTGGCTTGCTATCAAGTGTGCTTCCTATCGTATTTTTTATATAATAAAAATAAATAATTTTTATTGAAGAAGACATTGTTATTCCTACCAACCGTAGTTTGGGTAGGTAAGGTTAATGTAATTGTAAAAAATATCGAAATTGGAACTGAAGCTGCCAAAATGCGTTTTGAGGTCCCGAGAATCCATTTAAGTAGTTTTTGGAATGATATCTGGGTTAATTTTTTTCAACGAAAACTCAAAAATTATTATTCAATTGTTTTGAAATTTTGCATACATAAACTGGAAGTAACTGAAAAGCTTTTGGTAAACATCGGACCTTAAGGGGGGAAATACTTTTTTCCTACATAACATATATCTATAATTTTTTTTATATTAAGAAACTAGAATTTCTCCCGAGCCCAAAAAAAATCTTGTTTCGCCACTGTCCGATCATTTATCTTTTTTCTAAATATTAAATAATTTTCTATAAAAATTTAACATAATATACTAATAAAATATTTTTTGTTTGTTCCAGGTGAGTAAACAACATACCGCGACCATACCAAATTTGCACCCTAAGGTAAAATTTGGCAACACATTATTTTTTTATTTTCTCAAATTGGACTAAAAATGAAAATATATCAATCCCAAACATAATCCCTAGGCTAGAATTTAAACCAAAAATATGTCTTCATGAAATAAAAAATATTTTTATGCCTAACCAGCTTATCAGTCTATATTATCGCATTAGAGATTGGGATTAGGCATCAGTCTTCAAATGTTACCTCCAGGAAAGTGCCAGGATTAACTTTTTTTTTTAGGAATCAGAAGCCCTAAGAGGACTTATTTCAAGCTTTAGCTATTCTACAACTTTATATACCATTCTTTGCAAAAGGATTTAGCGGATCTTAAAGATACACATCTCCAGGGATTAATTTCTTCCCTACCATGCTAACATTTAATGATAATAATTATCTGGAGGTCGATTGCATTTTCTCTGCCTAAATATTCAATTTTTGACGATCTGTCTTAACTTCATTTAAATTATAAAAATTATAAGCCTATTATGCATACATTTTCTCTTTTAAAAGATTTAGATTCTGTATATTTTTTTGTCAATATACCGCAAATTGTAAATATTTAAAATTTTAAAGAAATCATTAAAGAGAATTTTGAGAAAATTGGGAAAAACTAAAAATATACATCAGTAAAGAATTAGTCCAAGGATGTGACCTAGCACAATTTCATATTGGTACAGGAAATAAATCATCTAATACTTAAAATTTACTTTAAACGTACATTATATTGCTAGTTTAATAGTATAAGATTTATTCTTAAAGAAAAAATCAAAATTCTAAATAACTTTAAAAACAAAAAAAAAAAAAAAAAATAATCGACTCTATATCCCGGGCGAAAGCTAATAAAGCTTATTTTTTTTCCTCTTCATTTGAAGATATATAACGTAGGTATAATTCAAAGGACCTTCCAAATACCAGGCCATAAACATTCAAAATGGTTCTGTTTGCCTCCCTCTCACTAATAAAAATTATCAGATCCAAGTATAAACACATTTGAAATATATCCCTCCACTCATTTTATATATCAAAAATTCCACTAAAGACAAAATTAAAAATAATGAATGCTTAATTAAACGATAAACAAAAAAAATTTGGAAAATTTGCATGAAATTGAGGAGGGACTCATAAGTTTTATATAGCAGGAGATTATATAAATAACGAGTTGTGTATGTTAACTTGATTATATTTACACTTATTTTATGATCTATGAAAATACGAAAGAACTATAAATAACGACTGCATCTCTCTACCATCCCCATCTGCAGCAATCTTTTTTTTTTTTACACCCCATGTTTTAATAATCCCCTAACTATTTATTCCAGGTTTTAGAATATTTATAATTTTTACTTTCTCGTATACGAAATAGCATATATTAATATTAAGAGTATTGTAATCGTCAAAAAAATGATGATTCTTGACGACCTCCCTGACTCAAAAAAACAAAAAAAAAAAACATTTTTGGAATTATGTCTGTGTGTGTGGTGGCGATTACTTTGAAAACGCAATCTAGATGAAATTAGGATGAAATTAAACTTTTTTTCTTTTACTTAAATTGTAGATCTATCTGTATCAACTTTTGGAATAAATATGCCAATCGAAAATAGTACTTTTCCTAATAAATTTTGAAAAAACCTACTAGATAACGTACTACTTTCTATTGATGTATTTACTCTAAAAGTTACAATATAAATCTACGATTTTAGTATAAGATAATCACATACTTGTAGAGTATACATGAAATCATAGGGAAAGTCATTCTCGAAAACCAATTAATGTTGAAAAAATATTAGTAAGTTTAATAGAAGAAAGTAAAATTAAATAAGAAAAGTAGTAAAACCACCCAGAAAGGTCTGCAAAATAAAAAAAAAAAAATAAAAAAATAGATTCATGTATACAGTAGTAGCCGTCTTTTGAAAATCAAATGAAAACCAACAGAGCATGTTGCAAAAACCACTTTTTTGGACTCAGCAGACCTCAAAACCTGTATATCAATCAAAATCTCGACATCGAATTTTTGACATGAATCCAAACTTTCTCTCTCTATATATATTACATATATACATAGGTAAGAGAAAGTAAAAAAAAACATCTAAAAAAAAAAAAACTTATTTAAAAAGGGCTTTGATTTAATTTGTTTTTAATTTAATTTTAATCAAATTCGCTTTTATTTTTTTGAAATAGAGCCTCTATTCAACAACCTTCTCAGTTCCCGCAGTTGAGTTTCCCCTTTATGCTTCTCCTTTTGTTTTTATTTTCTTCCTGGCTGCATGTGACTATTGGTCATTATAGGTCTTCGGACCTTATGCACCCATTCCAAAAAAAAAAAAACAATAAAAACTTTTTCTTCTTCTATTTTGAATTTATTTTCTAATTAATTTAATAAAACAAATTATAGATCTTAGAAAATTTTATTAAATATTAAAAATTTTCTCTGAACAATTTAAAAAAAAAAAAAACAAAAAAAAAAAAACAGGTGCTTTATTCGCTTCGTAAGGGGGCCACCACTATTATTTTTAGAAGCCATGAAGCACGCCTGCCTCCAGGGGACGATGTGAGTCGTAATGTTGAAATATGCATTTTTTTTTTCTAAATTCCAAAATTTCCCGAGGGTCATTTAGAAAAGGAGTAACGGATACAGAGCTATATTTTCAAATACGTTGTTCAAAAGTATTGTACATTTTATTCCAACTATTATTCATAATTAAATTGGCACATTTATCAGTTCCAAAAAAGCTCAAGGGCAAGAAAAGAGTATCATGTAAAGAAAATTGAATTAATATGAAGTATGTAATATTTTAAGAAATATTTGATTTTTCACAATTGAAATTAAACGATCTTTAATTTTTAACTGTTTAATTTTGAAAGTGGTGTAAGTCCATTTGTAGCCTTGTAATTATATATTAGTTTATTCAAATTCGCCTAAAACAAATTTATATAACTAAATTAGATATTGATAAATCAGTAGAAACATTGACCGACTTTATATCATTTGCCTAGATTTTTTAATTAACAAATTAATATGCTAACCTTTCATTTCCTAGAAACAATAGAAAAAGGACTTACACCACTTTCAAAATAAACGGTCCATATGTACCTCCTTTTTTAATTTTTTGAAAAAATTAGTACACAGTTTTGTTTTTTAATCTAACCATTGAACTGACATTTGCAGTAGATGATTATTTATAATACGTATTTTAAAAAGTTTTTCTTATCAAATTGCACTTGAATTTTTATACTTTCTCTTACCCTATATATGAAATAGTGAGAGAGAAAGTATTGTTTTACTAACTGCAATTGAACTCAGTGTTTTATGCCCTTTGAGTGATGACCTCAACTTTTTAATAAATATGAGTTAAAATTAGATTCTAATTTCACCTAATAAGCCACCTCTTTTATATGCACGAATGTTATATACATGTACAAAACTTATTAACATCGAAATATTGAAGTAATTCCTTGTCTAAAAATATTAATTTTGTCAAACAGAGAAACATTATTCGAAAAAATGAATTTTTGCTTGTCATTAAGATAATTCCTAAACGGGACATATGAATTGGAAATTTGCCGATCATGCTAAAAAAATATCACCTCTCTCTTTTTCTCTTTCACATAAACTTGAAAATCAAATAAAGATAGGAGGATTTGTGGCTTATCCATCTGCCAGTTTGGTTCTCATCAAGAGACATCACGTGAGGCTGACACATCAGTCACAGATAAAGCCAGGAAGCTGACTTGGATGGAAATAAGCCCCAGATGGAATGGAGGTCACAATGGCACTTGTGCTTCTGCTTTTGCCCTGTCTCTAAATTCTCCCTAGAGTTTCCCAGGACCAGAGAGAGTGAGATAGAGAGAAGAGAGCCAAAGGGCGTTTGAGAGCCCTTTACATTCCACACGTTTCGATTTTCACTCGGATTAAGTTCCCTTCAAATTCACTGAACTTCTCTCTCCTAAGTCTCCTATTCCCAGCTGATGGGGAATTATTTTTAACTAGCCATCGGTGATCCCTGCTTTGGTAGGCCTATTTGCTATTTTTATTTTGCATATTTGTATAGAGTAGGCCTATATACTACAGCATCTTCACTATCTTTTCTAGGATGTATAGGATGAGCTTAAGCCTCCTCATTTTATTATATTCAATAAACTACATGAAATATCTTTTTTGTATTAATTGTAAAAATTATGCCATTTTTACTGGTTTTCGTGACATGGTCAGTCTGTCTGTAAACAAAATATCTCAAGAACGAAAAGAGCTAGTAGACTACCTCTTCCCCAGGAGCTATGAAATAATTTTGTTTCAATTTGCATCCATCATACCATAGTAAAAATAGAATAAAAGAGAAGGAAGAAATTGTTTGAAGAAAATTATAATAGAATAGAATAGAATAATTCATTTTTGAAAGACTTTATTGTGAATTTATTCTAAAATTTTATATATATTCATAGCTATATATTTTTTTATATAAAACTAATAAAATAAAAATCTGGTGTGACTGTCGCACAGCACACAACTTTCTCTTACCTTCGGTAAACGAAAGTTGTGTTCTATGCTTGTCACACCAGATTTTTCGTGTCGAGATATATTTAGTTTCAGCCAATATATTAGGGTGCGTACACACCTGCGCTCTGCTCCGCTCGCGAGCACCAAGTTCGTTAGATGTGTACGGGTTTTGAGATGCTTGCGAGCTGCTCGAGAGTCGCTCGCGAGCTGCTCGCCGCGATCCATCTCTTGTCGGCTTTTTCGACAAACCCTTTGATGGTTCGCGGCTCAGATTTGGACGGCGCGCTGCGGTGCCGCGAGCGGCTCGCGAGCAAAATATAAAATAGACCTACTTTTAGCCTTTATAAGTCTTCTCTAAATCATTATTTAAATATTTTTTTTAATATTTATCATCTTCTATGTCCCTCAGAGACCAGGGAGGTTAATTATATGTATATTATTTCCTTAAAATATAGGCCTATGATGATTTTATATAGTATTTTTTAAGTAAATTTTAATATCAGTTTTCAATAAATGAAGAATTAATCAAATATTTTCAAAGGGTTTAATAAAAAAAAAAATTATATAAAATATAAATTGATATTAAAATTTATTATTTTTATATTAAATAGACTTGACAAATAATCTCTGACATTCGAGTAAAATTCTTATATTGACCGCTTATTTGTTGCGACCTCAAGTCCATCACAATTTCACTACCATTCTGTTTTTTAAATAGATTAGTACACCACCAACGTCGTTGTCTCCTTAATTAGGCGCGCTCAGCAACACAATCTATTTGCGATTAATAATTATAAATAATTAATAATAAAAATTCCAAATTAATTAAAATGTTCGTGGCTTTTCTTTGGATCGCGGCAGGTTCGTCAAAATGAATAATTTCAATGAAAATGGAACGAGCAACGAACACGAGCCGCGAACTGCTCGCGAGCGGAGCAGAGCGCAGGTGTGTACGCACCCTCAAGATGTAAAATTTATAAACATGAGTAAATATTTATCTTTTGTTGCCATGACAACCATTTTTCCTATGAAGTACAAGAGTAAAGAGTGCTTCAGAAGATTTCAGGGACAAAATGAGAATATATATTTTAAAGAGCATCTAAAAAATAATTGATTTTTGAATTTTAAACAAAATTGTTGGAGCGAATTTTGAGAAAATCGAAAAAACTGAAAAAATACATCAGTAAAGTACTAGTACTCTTTTAGTTAGTACGATTTTGTTAAAAACCTTCGTGTCACTTGCCAGAGGGGTACCCAGCAAGAGAAAGTAAAATACCCTAGGTGATTTGTTTCAACTTTTCATTTTGAAGCCTTTATGGGTATTTCGACTTTTACTGTCATGAGAATTGAAAAATTCTTCAAAATCAAAAACTCGAAACAACTTATTCCTAGTGTTTTTTTTATTTTATTTTATTTTTTTTTTTCAAAATCATTTGATACAGTATTTGTTTTGGAGAAATGTCCGGATTTTACTCATATGAACAGAAAACGTGACCAAATTTGAGAATTTCACTCCGTTCCGCACCACATGTTATCCACTGTATGTAAATATTTCATGGAATTTAAGTGATAGTGTATTAAAAAGACTTAATTATAATAAATTTGTAATTTATGAACCCCATAATGCTTATTTTTACTTTCTCTTACCCATATAGTCCTATATATGTATTAATAATATAGGCCTATAGCATGTTAGAAATTCGATGTCGAGATTTTGATGGTTATACACGTTTTGAGGTCCCATGAATCAAAAAAAAAGTGGTTTTACCAATATGGTCTGTGTGTGTCTATGTGTCCAAAGATATAAGAAAGTAATGTGCTGTGCGACCAGTCACACCAGATTTTTTTAATTTAAAAAGCTTATAAATTAAGTTGAGTTTGATATTTTTCACGTCTCAGGATAGATAAAAACGCAGAATTCATTGCCCAATTTTCAAAAATGTTACATACTCCCCGGAAGTCTTCTGTCCGGATCTGGCCTTAATAAATTATGGTAACCCTATCTAGAGCCCTAGGAAAATTCTTTACTTAAAAATAATTTTACTATGCTTACTTTTTTTTTATATTATAGATATAAAATTAGCCATCTCCACGTGTGTATTTTTTAAAACATGTAGACTCTATACATTTTAAATATGTCCATGTAGTCCTATCTATATATATTGATAAATGTCATTGCACTCGTCACATGGCAATGGATCGTTGACGTGCTTACTAGAAAAGTTCCCTCCACTTCCAGTCCCCTCAAGGCAGTCTAATGCAGGGGAGGGAATTCGTCTCTTATGTAATTCCAATCCTGGCAAGGTTATGCCGCAGTCGCTCCAGTGCGTTGCGATGCTTGGCAACATCGCTTTCGATGTTGCCACTTCTCGCTCGCTCTTTTTCCTATTCTCTCATCCAACTACGGAGTATAGGGCGTCAGAAAACTCTATGTATAGTAGAAAGAAAAAAAAAATGTTTTTTTTTTTTTTAATTTAAAGGGATGGATTAGTAAATACAATATCCAGCTCTCCATTTAAAGGCCTCACTTTTTTTTTCAATGTTTTATTTATTAGTCTTTTCGGCATCTTAGGCTAAATAGACTCCATACGATACTCATTATTTATATACAATATATGTGGAGCCCGGCATATTTATTTATGCCATTTGGTATCCAAATGATTTACATAAATATTCAACGGACTGTCTGGGATCCGAACCCGCACCCCTAAGCTTATCAATATTGACACTTGTCTCTAACCCTCCAGCCACAGAGATGGATATTTTATTATTTTCACAATTAAATTCATCTAAATTTTCCAGTTGTTTTTTTTTTTTTTATGAATTGACTTTGACTTTCCAAGTTTTCAAATTTTTTTTTTTTAAACACTTCTCCTACTCACACTCACATTCACACACACATGCACACAGTCTTTTCGGCAACCTAGGCCATTTAAGATTTGAATGATACTGATAATTTATTAATATCTATTTATTGGGGTCCAGGCATTCTTATTTAAGTTTTCAAATTTTGACAATGTCAATACCTACGGCCTCTGGGTGAAGGTGTCATAAATCAAAATCTCTCTCTATATATCATACCACAACTAATTTTACGGTCATGATTTCATATTAATAATTAATATATTTATCAAACGAACAACCCTAGAGAGTCTCCTATCGGATATTCTTAATATTATTAATTATTCAATTTTATTTTTTGTTACTAAACGTAAAATATTTTAATCCTAACAACTCGAACAGCTCTTCCCGTTTTTGAGATTACATTTATGATTTTGTTGGGCAAATTTTATTAATGATATAAATAATAATAAACAAAAAATAATTGCACAAACTCTGATAAAAAATTTGCCAATCCAGTTTCTTCAGGAACTTCAAATTACATCCTTTTATAATTATCCTCAAGCGCCAGACAATTTATCCGGTCCTCACTAGTTTAAACATGTATATAGTGATGATGAAATAAATCCTTTTTTTGAATTTATAAACTGTCATGGCGTAAAGTGATGTTTTGAAGAATATTTCTTTTAAAAAAATAATTAATTAGTATTTGGACTGTTAAATTTTGTAGAATAAAATAATGCGATTATTCTTCAATATTTACTTACTCTTATTATGTATGTTAACATATAGGCAGAAAATATTGCATTCATGTCGAGATTTTAATGTAAATTCACGTTTTGATGTCCAAAAAAGTGAGTCCTACAAAATGGACTGTATTATTTATTTATTTTGTTCCCAACTAGTTTAGAAGTTTTTTCAATACTTTATATTTAATAATATATTTTTTTTACTTCTGGGTTCATTTTTGGCTTCTTCCATAATTAATCGATTATATTACTTAATTTTGAAACCTCTAAGAGATATGCAATTCAAGTATTTATTATTTTCACTTTTTTCTCTTAATTAATTAGATGTTTCCTTTTATTTAATCACTAATTAAATTTTATTTAATGAATATTACTTTTCAAAGAAAGGAATTAAAATGAATTCCAAGAATTAACTTAATAAATTTATTTTTATTAACTCAGAGGGTGAAATTGTAACCATCCAGGTATTTATTTAAATCAAATTTATTAAAGGCCATGGGACGATAAGTGAAGAGAATCCGTCCTAGAAGGATATCTGGCTTTTCGGGAAATGTTGCTACCACTAAGATACATTGATCCTGCAAGTTTCTATATCTCTGTCTATGAGCGTTTCTAAATAAACTAAAAAAAATAAATAAATAAAAATCAGGGAATTTTTTTTTTTTCAGAAACTTGTGAATCGATTGATTTGAATCTCAGATTTGTTTTGGGACTGATGGTAGTTTCTAGGGGAAAAAAAAAAGATCTATATCGGTTTATAAGATCCTTGAAATAAACGACTTTTTTGTTTAATTTTAATTTTTAACCATAATACGATTTTGTCACAATTATGAAACTATTTTTTTTTTCCACTTACGGGAAAAAATTATCCAATTTACGATGAAATTATGACTCTCAAATCTTAAAAATCAGAACGCATCTTTCAACGCCCCCGGTCGCCCTTTTGGTCTAAAAAATATTTTTTAGAAAATGTTCGAAAAAAAAAACTGAACCAGAAAACTAACTTTTGGATCGCAAAACTTTCCGCCCATGGCCAACTAAATCCCCAAACACCTCTGCTCCCCCGATCCAGACACGCCCCCCCCCCCACCCCACCCCAACACCCCCCTTTTTATCAGGGGCCCCAAAAAAACCCCAAAACCCCCACACCAATTTACACAAACCCCAACCTCTCTCTATATAAAATTACATATATACATAGTTAGAAAAAAATAAAAATCGGATTTGTTATAACAAAAACCGATTTAGATTTTTTTAAATTCGTTTTAAGGTCTTTTTCGGCATCGGATGCCATATAGACCCCTTCCTATTTATTTCAATTGATTGGTATCCAATTCAATTGAAAAATTTAAACTGGTTTTTGTAGACATATAACAAATAGGATTTTTATTTTTTTTCAATATGGTGTTCCGATTTTTAAGATTTGAAAGTCATAATTTCATCGAAAATTGGATGGGGAATTAAAAAAAAAAGTGTTTCATAATTGTGCCAAAATCGTATCACGGTTAAAAAACTAAAATTAAAACGACAGGGGCGCATATAAGGGAGGGACTCTAAAACAAAAAGGTAAAATGATTTTCACCTACGGGAAAAAATTTTTCCGCAGGGTGGAAAACTTAGGTTCGGCAAAAGAAAAGATTTCCCCCAGGGCGGAAAAAATTTAGTTTCTTTAAAATAAAATTTTCCGCAGAAAAATTTTTGAGTTCAGGCCCCTCGAAAAAAATTTCTATATATACGCCCCTGTAAACCGATGTAGATTTTATTTTTTTTTTTTCAGAAACTACCATCAGCCCCCAAAAACATATCTGAGATTTAAATCAATCGATTCACAAGTTTATGAGAAAACATTTTTTACTGATTTTCAGCTTTTTTCGGTTTATTCAGAAACGCTAATAGACAGCGATCTGAAACTCGCAAGATCAATGTATCTTATTGGTACCAACATTTCCTGAAATGATGAGCCAGATATCGCCCCCGATTCGCTATACTTATCGTCCTATGGCCTTTATTATCGAAAATTAATGAAAATAAAAAGAAATAAAAAAAAAATAATAATAATAATTTAATCAATCTCAGATCTTATAAAATAATTATTATTCAAAGTCGCAAATTATCCATTAAATTTGATAATCCAAAATTTGATATAATAATTTCATAAGTTTCAGTTCCTAATATTAAGTCTGGAATTAAATCTAATAAATCTAATTTTTAGTTCGATCTTAGTTTACTATTATGTATTTAATAATTTTTCTCAAAAGGTTTATTTGTTGGTTTTGTATTATTGTATTGTTAGTTTGGATCTAACCACCGAAGATTTGTAACTTGGTTTGTTGATAAATTTATTTATTTATAGCCTCCGGTAATTGAACCCGGGATCTCCAGCGTATTAGGGTATCGATATCCCTTTTCACTAAACCGCCGGATCTTCGACCACCATATTTTAGTATCATTTATTTTCTTTTGTTTTTTCATCACTGAGTCAATAGATTCAGGACCGCTCCATTTTTTTTTCAGATTATTAATCTACTTAATTATACAAACTTCTAACGTCATTTCCTTCCAATTAAGATTTCAAATTTAAATTTACAGTTACATTGAATTTTTAGATTAAAGTCTGACCGCTTGCTGTCTCTTTAATACACCACTACTCAATTTTTAATGCTAACTTTCAGTACTTAATTTCATTTATTTGCATAAATTATTTATATTATAAAAGATATGGTATACATTTTGTTACATTTATCTTTTTAATTATTGTAATTAAAAAAAAAAAAAAATTTACATAATATTTTGCTATTTTTTACAATTAAAAATTAAAATTGTAATTTTATCTAGTTAAATGGAAATAAAGCAGGAAGGGTTCGACGCTTTTTTTTTTTTTTTTTTGTTAAAAAAGTAAATATAATATATGGTCTGTCGATAACTTGCAATAATATAAATTAATAAGAGTTACAAAAATTTAGAACTCATACTCTCCCTTAAAATTTTCTTTATCCATAAAGGCTTTTTTTCTAAAAATAATATTTTTTAAGTTCTGAATTTTTTTCTCCTTTTATTTTATAAATTTTGCTGGTTGCAAGGACGGATCCAGAGATGTTTCTCGGGGGGGGGGGGGGTAATCTGGTGTGACCCGTCGCACAGCACACTATTTTTTTCTTAATTTCGTCAAAATTCTCGCCAAATTAATTCTGTACTTATTTGCCATAATATAAATACAAATCAAATTTTTAAGTATAATATTAATTTTTAAAATTTTATATTAAAAATAAATTTTTTTTGAAAAAAAAAGTATTTTTTTCAAATCTCGGGGGGGGATTACTCCCTTTACCCCCCTCCCCACCTTTTTTTTCTAAAAATAATATTTTTTAAGTTCTGAATTTTTCCGCCCTTAGCTGGTTGTTATAAATTATTAGCGGTATATTTCTCTTAACCAAATATATTTGTCACTATTATATATTCATGTGGACATATGTATATAGAGAAAGTATTGTATGCATGTCAAAAATTCGATGACGAGATTTTGATGGATATACACTTTTTGAGGCCCATGAGTCCACAAAAGTGGTTTTCACAACATGGTCTGTCTGTCTGTCTGTCTGTGTGTGTGTGTGTGCCTATATCCAATTTTAAGGATGAAGGAATTAAGCTAGGTGATTGAAATTTTATATTTAAGTTAGACACCATCCTGAAGCTAAAATAAGCTTTTGATCAAAATCGGCCAAAAAATACTAGTTTGAGAAAGAAAACGCTATATTTTCAGCAATTTTTTATTAGTTAGCAAGGCAATAATCCAAATATTTCGGAGACCTATCGGCACTCCTTCAGTGGATTTCACCTCATTCATCACATACGACTCTTGCAATTAAAACGCTTAGAAGCGACCATGTTATAAGTCCAGCAATTATTAATTAACATGGTCGCTTCCAAGCGTTTTAATTGTAAGGGCCGTATGTGGAGAATGAGGTGAAATCCACTGAAGAAGGAGTGCCGATAGGTCTCCGAAATATTTGGAATTATTTATTGCCTTGCTAACTAATAAAAAAATGCTGATAATATAGCGTTTTCTTTCTCAAATAAACCAACTTCAGAAACACCACTTAAGGAGAAAAAAATACTACTACTTTACTGATGTACTTTTTCAGTTTTTTTTCGATTTTCTCAAAATTCGCTCCAGCGATTTTGATTAAAATTCAAAAATCAATTATTTTTTAGATGCTCTTTCAAATGTATATTCTCGTTTTGCCCTCAAAATTGTTTGAAGCACACTTTACTTTACTCTTGCACTTCATAGAAAAGATAGGAGAAAGTGGTTGCCATGGTTACACCTAATTTTTAAATCGTTATATTCCCAACCTTTATTACTTATAAATCCCTTTATTCTCATCTGAATTCAAAAATATAAACAACCTACTTTCCCTGGGAACCTAAATACACTGTCGACACAAACCCAATCTGATTGTGATCAGGACCATCAGTACATAAATTTCGATTACCTAAGGTAAGAGAAAGTTATATACTGTATATATCATATTCTGTTCACACTTAGATTTTTTCTTAAAAGAACTTAATTTTATTTTGATGTGCTGCTGGTTGCTCGTGATATATAAAAAGGCGCTGCGGTCTTACCATTGTTAGTTTATTTTGTTCAAGCATAATATACAGAAGATCGAAATCCTTTATAAATATTAATTATTCCATTTAAAAATCAATTTCTTAAATACTAAAAAAAAGATGTTTTAAGAATTTTTTTTATCAGATTACAATTTGTTTTAAATTGCAAATCATCAAAAATGATTAGCAAAAATGCAAAGAGAGGGTTTTATTTTATATATAATTCTTTTTTTTTTTATTTAAAATATTTTCCATTTGATATATTCAAGTTTTAGAAATGGAATTTTGTTTTGAATCCCAGGCTGGCTGGCTGGCTGGCTGGCTGAGAGCTGAACTAACTTGATCACAACGAGAAAGAGGGGTGAGGGGAGGGGGATGCACTGTTGCCAGGTTCCGTTTGCGGCGTTGCCAGGTGTGCCCTGTGAGCCCGACCCACATTCAAAGCCTGTTGGCCATCAATCTTGCTCTGTGGGGGGGCGGGGGCACAGGGCGGGGCTTCCGAGAGAGCTGGCAACATAGCACAGAAAATTGGAGCTCCTCTCTTGTTTCCTCTCTTGTGTTGCTGCTGGTGGTGTTGCTGCTCTTGGCGACCAAACATACTCTGTTCTATATATATATATATATAAAAGTATGAAGAGAGAGGGATGATCTGCAATCAAAAACATGAACAGCCACAACCTGTATTTTCAATATATTCATATTTAAATTTCATACAAAAAACAAATACAAAAATTTAACAAGTTTTGTTGAAAAAATTTTTTTTATAAAATTTGAGAGTATAAAATACAGTTTTTTTTTGTGTATTTAAATTTAAAAAAATCAGAGATTATTCTGTATTGGTCAATTTAACGCGATTTACAAAGAAAATCTTAGGGAAAAATTCTCCTTCTTAAGATGGCCTTTGATATTTTTGATTCAGGCGACTTACAATCCAAGACTTCATATCGTCGCTTGCATCACGTAGTGATGTATCTCAAAAAAATTAAAAATTGAGATACAATGGGTATGGCCGTGTCCTGGCCTTCTTTACATTATCACAAAGTAACGAATCTGTATTTTCAGGTTTTTTTTCGTATTATTTAGGTTTTTTGGTTTTGCGTTTCTATACATTTAATATAACAACACGAACTATAAACAGCTCTCCTGAAAAATGATAGAAATTGAGATACGCCACTACGTGTTGCAGGCGACGATATATGTAAATATTGACTATAAACTAAGAGTATTTCGATAAGATAAATTTCCTAATTGCTCCAGAGTATAGGCCTAATCATTTTCCTATACTCAGTGGCGTAGTGAGCTTAACTCGCGCCCGGGGCACAATACCTTTGAGCGCCCCCCCCCCATTCAAAAACCCCATATAATATTATATGTAAAATATACAAAATTATTATATTACACTGGCACCAAATTTAAAATATATTTTCCAAAAATCAATTATAATAAAAATAAAAATTATCCAGCAATTTTTTGTTTTGCAGGCCATTTGGCGCCCCTTTGTGAGCAGCGCCCGGGGCATGATAGCCCCCCTTGCTCCCCCCTCGCTACGCCACTGCCTATACTGTATTATAAATTGATCAAAAATGTTTGACCTAAACTTTCCTTTAATCTAATATCGGCTAAATCACAACATCAACTTTAAAGTGTTAAAGAAAGAATTTTTTTTTATTTTTACTTTCTCTTGCCTATATATGTATATAATCGCCAGCTGAGAATCATAGTCCGGAAATTCAATTTTTGAGTTAAGCCTACCAAACGTTGTTAAAACGTCTTCTCTTTTGAGTGCCAAAGTGGCGAAAATAGATTTCCATTTTTTACAATAGATGTTTACAAAACTTTCAAACGCCTTTTTTCAAATTGTTGAATTTCGAACTTTCGCCACTATGATTCTCAGCAGGCGATATACGGTATATATACTGTAGTATTGGATTCATGGTAAAAATTCGATGTCGAGATTTTGATAGAAATACACGTTTTGAGGTCCCCTAAGTCAAAAAAAGTGGTTTTTGCAACATGGTCTGTGTGTCTGTGAATAAAATGAAAAGGATGAATAAAGAAAGAAATATCTCAAAAACGGGGAGGTTGAAATTTTATATTTAAGTAAGATACCCCTCTGGCATGTGACACGAAGCTTTTGAACAAAATCGACCAAAAAGTACTAGTACTTTACTGATGTACTTTATCAGTTTTTTTCGATTTTCTCAAAATTCACTCTAACGATTTTGATTAAAATTCAAAAATCAATTATTTTTACTTTTTTAGATTATCTTTAAAATGTATCTACTCATTTTGCCCTGAAAATTATTGAAGCACACTCTACTCTTGTACTCCATAGGAAAGATAAGAGAAACGGTAACAAAATATAAATAATTTCCCACGTTTATCAGTCACACGGTATTTTTTAAAAATGGATATAATTTTACTAAGGGAAAAAAAAAACAAATTGCATTTTCAAAAACCTTTTATTAATAATGCTACATCTTCCTTATTTTATTATATTGAATATATAAATGTAATAAATTTGAAATAATATTTATTTCATTTGCTGCGCGATTTCGAAATTGAAAGCCCGAATAAATAATCCAAGTCTTCGTTCCCTTATAAGACGGCCTCCGAAACCCTTAAGGGAATTGAAGGCAATTTTTGCACATCCTGTTTAAATATAATTCGAGTGAACGAAAGCAGTTAGTATTTATCGCTTACACTCCAAGTTTCCCATTAAGTACTTTCCCAAGATAAATACGTGCATGATGGATAAACACATTTAAGAAGGCGAATATAAATTTAGAAAAGTAATTTTCGCGGAGACGTTCCGTCTGTTTATTTACTTCAGGTATGCATTACCGAAAAATTTCATATCATTTTTTAAACATTCGAAAATATTTTTTAAATTAAAATTTAAAAGTGATTATAAATATATCATAGCCTTTGAAATAAGTCAACCCCAAAATTCTTTGAAATATATATTTTATTTTTCCCAATCTTAAGCACAAATATATCTCGCAAATTTGCTATCATAAACGATATAGTGACTGGCTAATGAACAGTCAGTCTATTTGAGCGTTGATTGAAAAAAATCCATCTTTTTCAAACAAAGCTCAACCTAGTTATATCAAGAGTCGCGGGAGCGACTCGTAGCCGAGCAAGGAAAAAGCATAAGAAATCAAAAAAATTCTTACCATTTAGTTGATATTCCAATAGATTTCAATGGCCCATTGCATTTACATAGACGAGTCGTCCCTAAGACTATATTATCAAGAAATGATTTTAAATCCTTAATAAAAGAGGGACGTGAAAAAAATTTTTTTTTTTGAGAAACTTTTTTTATTTCATAAGAAATTTTAAGATATCGGTGCCAAATTTTTTTTTATATTAAACTAGAATAAATAAGGATTATTTTGAACACAAATTCAAAAAAAAAATTCCAGTCCCAAAAAGAATGGCAGGGGGTCAAAGTTGAGATTTTGCCAATTTTGGAAGGTCAAAATTTAGTCTCTTATTTTTCCTTTTTTTTTTCATTATTTTCTTCAAATTTTTAGACAAAGCTACAGGTTTCCCTGCTGGGCCAATTTTGATGAAATTTAAAATACAAATAGATACTATCGAAAACCCGATACCTTTGATATAAAATTTTATTTTGGAGCAAAAGTGAATTTTTGAGAGGGCATCAAAATTTCAAATTTGTCCTATGCAAATAAAATTCTGTAGATATTTTATTTAAGTGAAAATATTTCCTCGCTTTTATATAAATTAGAAAAGCGAGGCGCATTTTTTGATTTCACCTCGACTCTGGGCAAAAATAATGCGGGCCCCTTTTTTGCATCTCCGATGTTATTGGTTGAGATATTTTATTACGATATACATCCTCTACCCTCAGTTGTGACTTAGTTCTCGCCGAGGCCAGTCGCTCTATCCTTATACATTTCCCGTATTGCGGGGTCGGCAGGAAACAAAAAAATGCAACGTCCTTCGTACGCCTGTTTATGAGAACTTGGGAGGGAAAGTTTGTCATAGGGTCTAGAAAAATGCCAATATTAGCTAGAGTAACTCGTGGTCGGCTTTTAAGATGTTAGTTCATGACTGAGTTTATTATGGTACATAATGATCTATACATAATGTATATTCATATCTTTAATGTGGTATAAAATATAATAAATAGGATTGGGGAAATTAAAAAAATAACATTATTATACTTTTTATAAATAATATTTTATATACAAAAGGAATGTAAAAATCTTCTTTTATTCTTAAAGAAAAAAATTTTTTTAGGGTACTTGTAAAAAAAAAAAAATACATTTCATGCTGTAGCCTTCTCAGGGTACAAATTCAAATACAATTATAAAGATTCTTACATCTAGCGGTCAACATTCTGAACTGAAATTAATCTCTTAATCTGTAACTCATGATATGAAGTAATTGCCATCTTTTGTTATAAAATATAAATATTGCCTAATAATTATTATCGGTATAGTAAATTATTTATTAGTATTAAGAAACATTTTTCTCAATAATCGTGGCTATTTTAGTTAGTAATTAATAATACAAATTAAGCATAAAAAATTTACATTTCTGCAGCCATCATCAGATGATGTATTTATTTGTAAAAGCAAACGTTATTACTTTCTCTTACCTATGTATATATGTAATATATATATAGAGAGAAAGTATTGGATTCATGTCAAAAATTCGATGTCGAGATTTTGATGGATCTTCACGTTTTGAGGTCCCCTGAATCCAAAAAAGTGGTTTTCGCGACATGGTCTGTCTGTCTGTCTGTGTGTCTGTGAACAAAATATCTCAAGAACGAAAAGAGCTAGAAAGTTGAAATTTTATATTTAAGTTAGGCACCCCCATGGGACGTGACACGAAACTTTTGAACAAAATCGACCCAAGAGTACTAGTACTTTACTGATGCAGGTAAGAGAAAGTTGTGTGCTGTGCGCCAGTCACACCAGATTTTTTGTTGACTTTATTTCTCAACTGTCAATTAACTTTTGCTTTTACAAGAGTGAATACCTCATCCGATGACGGCTGCAGAAATGTAATTTTTGTTTAAGTTAATTTCTATTATTAATTACTAATTAAAATATTCTAAGATTAATGCAAATGTTTTTTATTAGGGGAAAATAGCCGATTATCGGATACTTTTTATTTTTATTACATAAAAAACACAACATGATTTTTGGCTACATTTTGATCCGATAATCGGCCACTCTCTCCTACTAATAATAACAGTCAATAAAGATTAAATTATTTATTTTTTATATCAATTAATTTCCGCTTTGTTATGATACCTTGAATCTCATCTTGAGCGAGGACTGCTTGTTCGTCAGATAAACTTTTCAATTGAGCTGCGATATACTTTCCAAAATAGTCAAACTGATTATCCACTTCTGAAGTATCACTGAAATCATCTGTTTTTTCTTTAGGTCTTATGAATGTTTTTTGCACTCTTTGTTCCTCACGGTGTTCATATAGAGTTTGATCCCCCATAAATTTATATACATGTTCCTCTGATTCCTCTGACAAATCAAATGGAGATTTTACTTCAGGAAGATCATATGAAGATTGTGCAGGAGGAAGCTCATTTGAAGTCTGTTCTGCAGGAAGATCAAATGAAGAATGCATAGAATGATCTGGAGAGGGCGTTTGACAGAAAATCCTTTCTTCTTTAATTTCAATTAGAGTATTACTCGAATTGTCCTAAAAAAATTTAATTAATTTATATTATTATGAATTCTAAAAAAGAAATAATCAGATCTAATATTGAAGTTATATTAAAGGCTATTAAAGAGTATAATCAGGATAACAATGAGTTACCTCTATATTAAGTTGGGTAGTCTGACTATTTTTTTCTGGTAAAAATGTTAGATGATTATATGCGAACCAGACTTTCTCATCAGTAATTCCACTCTCTATTTTCTTTTTCTCCCTACGAAATTGTATCTTTAAAGACTTAATTTTTTTAATAATCTCGTCTTCAGAACATTTGAGCTGATCTGAGATTGAACGCACAGCTAAAGCTTTTTTAATTTTATCTCCGTATTCTGAGGAATTAATATCCCAAAGACATGGTTCTGCGTGAAAAAGTTTCACTAATATTAGAATTTTTTCTCGATCCCAAGGTCTGGCTAGCTTATCTGAAAAGAAATAAAATTAGAAACGTATGATTAGTCATGTCACTAATCCGACTAGACGCAGACCCAAGATCCCATTTTCGGTGATTTTGTGGACTGCGCATTTTTTTTTTTTTTAATTAATTTTTTTTCAACATCAAAAAATTTGTAAAAACGCTCTGCAAAAATCATTTTACAAAATAATCCATTGGATTAAAATAAAATATAATAATATATGATCTATTTATTAATAGAAAAAGTTAAAAAAAAGAGTGTGCTAGTTACAGTGGTGATATTAATGGTTGTAGTAAGCGTACTCACCATTTGATATTACAATTTTCCTGTCACTCCCGCTATCTAAGTTTTTCGCATATCTCTCAATTTTATCCCGATTGTTTTTAATGTCATAAATAGTGGCACGTCCAACACCATAAAAAGAAGCTAATTCTCTTAATTTTTCTCCATTGTCTATTTTTTTAATTATTTCTGTCTTTTCAATGATAGTCAATGTTTTATGTTTTCGTTTTTCTTTAAGTGACATTAAATAATTTAAATATTATAACACTTGTAGACCTCAAAAATTACTTCGCTTATAGCAAGCATAAACACAATTAACAACGAGAGACTGACAGTTTCTCTCTCACGTAGTTCGACAAATAGGTGTCGGATTTCCGGAGAACTGTCGGACTAGATAGCAGGCTAGGTGGGGGTTTATATATGGGGGGAGGGGGAAGGAGAGGAACGGCCCCGCCCCGCCTTGATTATACCAGAAAATGTCGACTCAAACCGAATCATGCTAATAAAAAATCGATATTGTTTAAATTACATATTATTTTAATTAAAATTAAATAATAAAGAAATTCTGAATAAAATAAAAATTTTGATAAAAAATGTAAATAATAAGCGCTCCAGCAGGATGGTAGGCAGAAATTTTTTTCTTTTTGAGCAGGATGGGATTTAGAAGATCCGGATGATCACCCTCTCCCCTCCCTAAATGAATATAAATATAAAATATTTTTTATAATTTCTAACAAAATATTCAAAATATTAATATTATATTTCTTCCTCAATATTTTTATTATTTTTTATCTTTAGTATTTCTGCGGTAGGAAGGGGGGGGGGGGGAGTTTGGATCTTCAATACGTGACAAGGCAGTGCTTCCTTTATTTGTACTGCGTCCAGATTAGCTTCTTCTCAACTATGTCCTTTAAGAACAGCTAAAGGTGGGGGACAATTTCAATTAGGTGCTCCCTTATATTTAGATGATGTACCGGTACAACTAGGCACATAAGAAATCAATTTCATTAAGCTTATCATTAGTCTGCATGTGCCTCATTTTATGACATTAAAAACAAACGGGATAAAATTTAGAAATATGTGAGATATAAAATAACGAAAGTAACAAGAAAGTTGTAATATCAAATGATGTTTACCCTTAATTAACCCTTTATTATTAATAATACCAACACCGTAACTAACACAGTCCTGTTGAATAATTTTTTATTTCTTAATTTTTTCAGTCCTGTTGAATAATTTTTTTTTCTATTAATACACTAGAATCCCGATAATTCGTATGGTCACGATTTGGTACGTATTATCGGGAGTACAAAATGCAAACATTTTGTATTAGGAGTTTTTGTGGCAAAAATAAAAACTATGCAATAAACAATACACATGTAAATAAACACCAATCAAACATTTGTTCGCAATTTTTTTTGGCCCAACCGTTGCAGACAGTTCGTCTTCAATGCTTTTTTGTTTAGGCCATTGTAAATGATTTTGTTTTGGCCGACTTACCTATCATTAGCGGTTTTGATTTCTCCGCTCCATCCATATTAGCTGCCATGTTGGTAACATGTTCTTTACTGCTTTGTCCCTCATGGCACATTCCTTCCTTGAAACACATGGAACGATCAGGGAGACATTTATAGAACAGGCCCGTTTCGTCAGCATTGAATATGTTCATGGGCTCATAAGGATCAATTATTTTTTCCAATTCATCCTCAGAACAAACGTTATCTGACACATTTGCACTTTCCCCACTACGCTTCTTAAAATTAATGTTGTGCCTTTTTTTGAATCTCTCGTACCAGCCACTACTTGCACGAAAGTCTTCAATTCCCATTTTTTCTGCAAAATATCGGGCTTTTTCTCTTAAAATATTTCCTCTAACTGGTTCATTTGAATGACTTGCTTGCGCTATCCACTTTACTAAGGTTTCTTCAAGTTGTGGATAGTCACCAGTCTTGAAACGTTTTACTTTGCTGTCTGATGTCTGGGAATTGATTTTGTCCTTGTTCTTCAGGATTGATGTGATTGTGGACTTAGGGACGTTAAAACGCTTGGATACGTCAGTTTGCCTACTGCCACTTGCCACGGCGTATATAATTTGTTGTTTCTCTTTAATAGAGAGGCAAACTTTTTTCGGAGGCATGGTACCGTGTCACACCGTGTTACCAACGAAAACGAGACTGAATTGTAGAAAGGAAAGAAATAATGTAGGAGAAGCTCAATTTCCCTCTCTCCTCTCCTCATTTCCTTTCAGCGAAGAGATTACGATTTAACGAGAAAAACTTGTCTCTCCCTCTCTCACTCGCTCTCCTTTCCCCTCTTTGCAAACAGTTCGTATCGACCAAGTTTTTTTTTTTTAACTATAAATACGAATTATAAAATCTTTTAAGGTGAACTCGAGCATAAAAATAATACGAATTACCGAGGGGTCATAATTACCAGTTATCGGGATTTTCGCTGGGAACTGGCAAATTTGTACTAATTAGCCAGAAATAAGGGATATGAATTATCGGGATTTGACTGTAATTAAAATAAAAAAAAAGTGCAGAGTCCATAAAATCGATGTGGTCAGATCAGGTACATGACTAACTGTAAACTTCTAATTTTATTCAGATAAACATACCATATATATTTTTTTTTTTAACAATTAGCTCTCTTTTTCTTAAATTGTGAAAAATGAATTTAACAGAGTCGGATGTTTTTTTTTATTAACCAATCTTGAAAACAAATACGAAAAGCCAAATGGCCTTTATCCCTCAGGAGCATCCCCTCTGTAATGTTTTATTTTTATTTCACTCTTCATTCTCTAAGAGGGAAACTGTATTATAAGAATAAACTTGAAGCTTTAACGATTTTAAATTTAAAATAATTAATTTCATCTTTGCCTTTTCACTCGTGCTAAGTCTTCAGGAACTTATAAAAAAAATTGGAATTGCTTATGAGAAAATTTTTCCAATTTCATGATTTATTTTCAAAGATTTAAGAATCTGTTGAAAATTTCTACCTTAAGTTTAGAAGTTTCACCTTTAAAATAAGTTACTATCACCGTCTATTTTGATTTTTTTTAACGTTGAGACTTTCATCCTTGCCAGTCTGGGCTTTCTTCTCTATACAGCCACTACAATGGCATCTTCGTATTTAATGAATTAGGTATGTAATTAAAAGGGTTTTTTTTTTTAAGACGGGGAACCTGACCCTTTTATACTGAGGATTTATTAAATAAACAAGGGCTGAGAGAGAGAGAAGAGAGAGGGGGGGGGGTGGATGCCGGGCTTTGGACGTATACACTCCGAAGCGGTTGGCTCACGAATGGTTGCGCCTAACTCCCACCCACTCCCGATGCGGGTCATTCGCCAACTATTTTCAAAGTCACGCGCTTGCGCATGCACATGGGAAAGCGTGCGTGCCCATTACGCTTTACACACGAGCCTCTATCACCCCACCTTACCATTCCTACCCCTAAAAGAGAAAAACATCTCTTGTTGTGGTGTTCGTTCAGGAAGGGGCTGGCGCGTAAAGGGAGCTAGTGGGGGTGACACGCCCCCTCCGTTGTCATGGAGACACCGCGACGCCCGGCGCCCCGACGCTCCGCCCTTGCGATGGCCGGCGCCTTCCATTCACATGTGCATGAACAAACAAAAATAACACAACGAGCCCGTCCCGTCCCGGCCAACTAAATCAAAACTGAATTTACTCATGTCCTCCCTTCTATTAAAAAATAATAATAATTATAATAAATAAATATTAAAACCACCCTTGCACATAATTTTAAATTTATTAATTACCATTTGATGTTGAAAAATTTTTTTTTTTTTTATACATATGAGCATTTCATTTTATTTTATTTAAAAATTTTCAAAAAAATCTTTTTTTTTTAATATCCTAACCCTTGAGAAGTATAAATAATTTATTAATCTCCTAATTTAATATTTAAACATGAAAAAAAATCTTGTCTTGACTGGTCGCACAGCACACAACTTTCTCTTACCTTTGGTAGACATGGGAAAATATTTATATTCTGACACCATGGCAACCATTTCTCCTATCTTTCATATGAAGTACAAGAACAAAGTGTGCTTCAAACAATTTTCAGGGCAAAATGAGAATATACCGGTACATTTCAAAAAGCAAAAAAAAATAAAGATCTTTGAATTTTAGTCAAAATCGTTAGATCGAATTTTGAGAAAATCGAAAAAAAAAAAAAACTGAAAAAGTGCATCAATAAAGTACTAGTACTCTGGCCGATTTTGATTAAAAGCTTATTCTCCCCCCCCCTCTGGGAGGTTATTTATATTTACTTAAATATAAAATTTCAACCTCCTAGCTCTTTTCGTTCTTGAGATATTTTGTTCAGAGACACAAACACACGCACAGACCATGTTGCGAAAACCACTTTTGGATTCACGGGACTTCAAAACGTGTATATCCATCAAAATCTCGACATCAAATTTTTGGCATGAATCCTTTCTATATATATTACATATATACATAGGTAAGAGAAAGTAAAAAATTGATAATAAAGATCTTAAACATTGCAAATTGAATAAATTCACAAAATCGCCAACTATGGGTATATGTCAATAAATATAAAAATGTTGTCTATTTGAAAATAAAGTGTCAGCTGCATGTGACTATCTATAAAACCTGTTAAAAGGATAAATGGCTGAAAAAACAAAACTTATTGTTTTTGAGGAAGAAGAAAATAAGACAGATGAATGTGCCATTCGAATAAATGATGACACCACTATATGGAAAGAATAAATGAATTCTTGTTTTTTTTTTTTTTTTAAGAATAAAAACGAATTAATAATCAGATAAGAAAAGGTGCAGGTAAAAATGGGAATTTTTTTTATTATTAAAGAAAAAGTTGTTATCATTACGTTGTCGTATGTGAATTGTGAAAAACAAAGCAATGGCATCCTGAAAAGGAAGAAAGATGAAAAGATGATGAATGAATGGAAGAAGGAAATAGAATATCATTGTAGAAATTCTTAAGAATACGGATAGTTTAGTTATATAGAAAGGCTGAGAAACGAAACGAAACGAACGAAAAAAAAAAAATAAATGTAGCTATAGATATGGTGCTGAGTGAATGGAGCAATAACGAGAAGAGAAAAAAAAACAACCGGACAAAAAGCGCAGAAACTTGGAAAGGAATTAAAAGAAAAATATAATAAATAAATATAAATATCCTACTTTTTTAGAAATTACTTCCATTTTATTGATTGCTTTCAACCCCCCCCCCCCCCCTTGGTTGAACCTCCAAACCTCTTCTCCCTAAGTACGCCTATGGATTAATTTTTCAATAAATGTCATTTCATTTATCAATCTTCCAGAACACTAACATGAACTAATTTGTGCGTCACGTAGTTGGGAGCGCATAAATTACCAATTCCGAAGACCTATGATGACCAGAGATCACATGCAGTCAGGAAGAAAATAAAAACAAAAGGAGAAGCATAAAAGGGAAACTTAACTGCGGGAACTGAGAAGTTGCCTGTTGAGATTAGACTTGAAAGTGAAGATTGTAGGTTTTGGGAAAGATAGACGCAGGGAGCTTGTTCCAATCACGGGAGGTCATAGGGACAAAGGAAGATTGGAATTGGCTAGTTCTGTTAGTCTTGAGTTGGACAGCATAGGAATGCTGTGCAAGGGCGGATACAAGGGGGGTGGGGTAAAGGGGGTAATTACCCCCCCCCCGAGATTCAAAAAAAATACCTTTTTTTCGCAAAAAAATTTATTTTTAATGTAAAATTTTTAAAATTAATACTTAAAAATTTGATGTGTATTTATATACTGGCAAACAAGTACAGAATGCGCTTTTAAATTACCGAAATTAAAAAAAAATAGTGTGCTGTGCGACGAGTCACACCGGATTACCCCCCCCCCGAGAAACACCTCTGGATCCGCCCTTGATGCTGTGACGATGCCTCCCTCGTGTTCCTTGTTTATGTTGCATTGGGTGGAATAATTGATTTTAATTGATTTTGCGGGCCACTTTGGAAATAGATTATTACCAAGGAGAACCACTCCTGACCTCTATCGTTTTATTTTTTAATAATATTTGAAAAATCCGTCCACGTCTCCAAACGACTGCTCTGGAACAAATTATAATTTTTGAATTTAAAAATATTTTATTATTTTCTCTTATCTTATAAATGTCAATCGAGAGTTTCGGCAGTTTTTTGAGATCCTCTGAGTCAAAAAAGTAGGTCCCGAAAAATGGTCTACCCATATCTATTTGTGTCTGAACAAATTATCTCAAGAACCAAAAAAGCTAAGAAGTTGAAATTTGATATCTAAGTTAGGTACCCCTCTGGAACCAAACAGAAAACTTTTGAAAACTATCGGCCAAAGAATACTAGTAATTTAGTAATGTATTTTTTCAGTATTCTCAAAATTGGCTTTTACGATTATTATTAAAAAGAATAACTAAATTTTACATGCATTTGTCAATTTGGATCCGCCCTTTCGCATAAGCTCTTCTTTTGGCTGATAGATCCAAAACCCAGAGCTATTTATTTAGTCGATCAGACAACAAAAATTTCATCAAGATTTAAGTAAAGCAGATAAGTCTAATAGTTCAGAGGAACAATGGGCTCATTTTTGACTACCTTATCAGACATGTAATTCATTTCAGAAAAGATATCAAAAAAAGTCGTGATCTCATGAAACAATAAATAATAAAACTACGTTCTAAAATCAGATAATTTTTCTAAAATTCGTGCCCACTAAACCAAATTTTTTGGATATGATCTTAAACAAGACTAGAAGGAGATCTTCGGACATTCATTTAATAGAACTTTATTATCTTTTTTACTATTTTATTATTTATCAGGTATATACCGGATCAATAAAAAAAAGAATAGTGTTTAATAAGAGAGGGATTTGCATATTCCTACTTATAAATAACTGCCTTTGATCTATCTCTAAAATCCAACGCACTCCTATTTATTTAATTTTCAGGCGGCAACAAAATGGGAAATTATACAAATCTTTTCTATCAATAACAAACAAAATTAATAATTCATGCACTACCCTGACTTACAATTGTTAGAAGAATAGTACCAACTCTGAAGAGCAAGTCAAACCTTGGATTGGTTGCCCAGAGGAAAAAGGATATCAATCAAATTTAGACTGGAGTTGTGTAACATGGTAATATTTTAATAGGTAAAATTATAAAAACACTTGGTAATTGTTTCAAATTAAATTAATACGTATTAAGTAAATACTAATAGTAAATTCTTAATATGTATTTATTTAAATAAATTTAATTTGAAACAATTACCAAGTGTTTTTATAATTTTACCTTTTAAAAGATGTCAATCAACCTCTTGTAGCCATCGATAATAAATTTTTTTTTAATCTTAGGCCATATAGAATTTGACGATACCTTTTAATTTAATACAATATATTAGGGGCTTCAAGCAGATTTATTTATACCATTTGGTATCAAATATTAATAAATATTTATCGGATTGCCTGGGATCCGAACCCGCACCCCTTGACTTTAAGACTATCATTATTGACATTTCGGGGGGGGGGGGGGGATAAAATGTTTAATACCTTACTGTTAGTATCTCTCTCTCTCTTCAGTCATTAGTGTCAGAACTGAAACGTTGTGGTTACTCTGAGGAGTAACTTCCATGGGAATAATACTAAGGTGGGTTCCCGTTTCCTTCCTCAGGGTATCTCAAATAGAGTTGGATAATTTTTTGCCATATGGTGGATTTTAAGTCGAGGTGTTTTCAATTCAGCTAACTAATTATACCTTAGGCTAATCGCCTCCTTACTGTTAATATAAACAAATTAAAAAAATCCAATACTTTCTCTCTATATATTTCATATATAGGATAGAGAAAGTATAAACTACAATCAGGGCCGGAACTAGGAGATTTTTTAGGGGGGGCAAAATTTAATTTGCCGCCCACTCCTTAAAATTTTCTATACAAAATTCATATCATTTTACCTTTTTTTTAGTAAATCTTTCTTTAATTGCCGCCCCCTGATATCTGCCGCCCGGGGCAACGCACCCACTGCCCCCCCCCCTAGATCCGGCCCTGACTACAATCAATTATAGATTTTTTTTTTTTAATTTATTTATAATTTTTTCGGCAGTATAAATAGGCCTAAATAAATTAAAAATCACTGCCGGAAAAATTCTAAATAAATTAAAAAAAAAATTCATTAATTTAAAAGTTTTTTTTTTTTTTTTTAATTGTTTTAAGGTATTTTTCGGCATCTCCATTTAGACCAAATGATTGGCAGTGCAAATGAAATATTCTCGTTTGGGATGGGAGGCGCCCCTGGTACCCCAGGCCACTGCACTAGAAGTCTATTATTTAGTTTTTTGGATGAATAATAAATAATGTTTAGACTCAGTCTCAACTTCTAAATATTTTTTAATTTTCCTTTACCTATCCCCCCCGCTTCTCTTTCCTTTTCTTTAACCGTCTGGACAACCCCTGTTTCGAACAATCCTATATAAAGGCATAAATAAATTCAATTTAGAAAGTAAACACACACTCCTTAGGCTTAAAGTTATTAAAATTTCTTATCTGATTTGAGTGCATAAATGCAATCTCTTCTCTAAATATATCCCCTTCATATCTCAGGGCAGGCCTTAAAATGCAAAATATCTTCTCGTTAAGGATTTCATTCAGATCCCCCCTCTAGCATAAAACAACTTTTCTCGTTTGCTTATTATTATTACTTGTTTTGCACCTGCTTTTGTTATTATATATAGTTTATATATGACCTTTAGAAGGTCACAAAAATACTTTCGCTTTAGAGAAAATTAAATACAAAACTAACAGAAAAAAAAAGTTTTAAAACTAAAATAATCTTGTTTTATTTGAAATAAATGGATTATTTTTCTCTTAATATATTCACCTTGCCCTTAACACTTGGCTAAAGAACGAAAACCTAAATAAAATGGGCGTAGCTAGGGAAAATTTTGAATCCGGTTAGTAAAATTGATTTATATAAAAAAAAAAATCTAGATTTCATATATTACATCTAGTTAGCGTTCATTTTTCTCAAATACCCAAGTATATTTGATACTCTTTCCATTCTATTTGACTTGCTTTTTATTTTATACATAATTTTTTATTTTTTTAAACAAATACCATTTTATCTGTAGTAATGTAATATAATGGTATCAGGTGATGTGGCCGATTGGATTACATTCTGGCCACCGGATGGGATGTTGTCTGTCTGTCCGTCCCCGGACAGGACATGGCTCCTGTTTTGTTGAACTATGTTAGGTCCCTTGCTCTGCTTTTGTCTTTATTACATCCCATTAATTGATTCATAATCCGGATTGAATTTTCTTCCATCATATTAAATCACGAATGCAATTATTACAATCGATATTCTTTGATATGAGTATGGCCCTGCAACAATTCATTTTACCTAAATGGAGTGGTGATTTTCATGGGAAAATAAATTTTAACAGAAATTGGGCTGATTTAAAACTGTCACAAAAAGAAAGCTGAATTTTTTATATATGAATCACATATGCACAGTGAACCTAAAGCCCATGTTTTCTACAAGTAATTATTTCATTGTTTTTAAATATAGAAAAAAATATTGTGAGACGTCCAGTCAGCTCACACTTTTTCTTACCTTCGGCAATTGAAGGTTGTTTTCTGTGCTTGGTGCAGCATTATCGTAGCTTGATGAAGGAATTGAGCCTGTTGTATTTCCGCTGTAATTGGATTGAGAATTGAATGTCGATGGATTATAATTTAAAGAAAAGTTAGTGAATCCTGCGTCGGCTTTGAATATTATGTCCATTATTGCTTGCTGCACGGCATTCTTGGTACTCGTGTTATATTGTTGCATCTTGCTGCATATAAAATTCGAAAAGAAGTTGGTTTCACTGTCAAAATTATTTCGGTTATTCTTTTGGGGTTCAGGAGTAGAAGTAGAAGCAACTTTCTTCAGCCCGTCAAGAGGTTTGGAAAGCATATATAGTTTTTTATTTTCGTCTGATTTCATCTTCTTGGAGGGCAGATCAGGCGGTGGTATATGGGTGGTACTTGTAGATGCTTCCGATTCCGGTTCATTTGTAATCTGTAACAAAAATGAAATTTATTGTTTCAACTGCCAAAAAGAGAGCCAGAATGGATCAATTTCTCAAACAAATTTAAGGAATTGTGGAATTTTCCCCATTGTGCCCCGGAGCCATTGATGGTAAACTTGTGATTCTCTCACATAGTGGCACAGAATATCGTAACTACTAAATCGAATTTTAGTAGAGTGATGTTTGCTTTAATAGACGCAGAATATAATTATATATTTCTGGATGTCGGATGCCAAGGCAGAATTTCAGATGGTGGAATTTTTAAGGAAACTGAATTATATAAAAAAGTAGAAAATGAATCGATAAGATTGGCTGCACCTACTGCACTGCAAGGTAGCAATAAACTGGTATCCTATGTTTTTTTAGGAGATTCTGTCTTCCCATTACAAAACAAACTTGGCAGAGTTGGCATCCCTACTTCCATTAAATAATATACCTAGAAGGGCTACCTTACCCGCAAAACAGATTAGAGATGTGTTTACTGGCTATTTCATAAAAAAGGGTAAAATTTCTTTGCAGAGTACATATTGTTAATTGTTTGGTAGATGTAAGGAAAATCAATTTTCCAAAAAAAAAATTAAAATAAATATGTTAAGTCGACTTAAACCCAACACAATTCGAAAGTTTTTGAATGCACTAACCTCTCTAAAGTTATGTTTTCTTGAATATTTTCTGTCTCTTAAAAATGCCAGAGCCTCGTAAGCAAACCATAAACTTTTATATATTTCATCGTCGCCTGTAAAATATAAATTACAATTAATAAACATGTTAATAGACAGGGAGGTAGTGACATCACAAATTTTTTGTGTTTCTACGTTATCTAAATATTTCAAACATTTTAAATTTAATTTTAAATTTAAAAAAATCACGTGTTTGTGTTATCTCTGTCTTCCAGTCTATAAATAAAGAGAAAACAATTTAAGGTGCGCGTCTCGAAAAGCCATTAGACGACGATTGACTACCGAGTTACTATAGGCGGCAAGAGATGGCGTTAGTTTTTCCCATAGGATAACAAGGGATTTATTCCATTTTACTTGAAAGATTCCAGCTAATGAATTAAGGGTAAAAAATTAATTATTTTTTAACACAATGATTACTAATTTAATTATCTATAAGATATAGAGTGAATTTTTTTAAAATATCTTTTATATAATGTGATTAATCAAAAAAAAAATTTATTTTTTCGAAAATCAAAAAAAGGGCTTCTATAAGTTGTAGATATTTGAAATAGCTTTAATTAAAAAAAAAATTTGAGATCGATAGCTTCAAAATTGTGGCGGCTGGAATCTCCCAAAATTAGCACCCCGAAACGCGCACCTTAAATAAAATAAAAAAATACCTTTTCCGGAACTTAGACTCTTCTTTATTTTTCCTCTTTCCCTTCGATGTGAAGCAAGCAAACTAATCATTTTGTTCTTGCATTCTTCTACATCTCTTCCCATCGAATGAGCAATATCACTCCAAGCATCGTTTTTCTGATTTTTTTTAAAGTAATCTGGGTTTTTTGTATTCCAAAGAAGAGTTTTTTTTTTATATAAACTGATAAGTTCAAGCGATTGTTTGTCATTCCACATTATAAATGCCCAACTCAATACAACCTTCACGAACGCCGTCCAAACGAGCACTGCCGACAGCCGATCAGTACGAGCGCCGACTCGAGCGTTACATGTAATGCTCGTAGTGCCCTCTACACGCAGAATTCATTTTACGTTACATTACACCCGTCTACACGTTACACGATACACCCGTCTGGACGCCACTTTACAAAATATTTATATTTTGTGACCATGTCAACCATTTCTCCTATTTTACTTTCTCTTACCTATGTATATATGTATATTTTTTTTTTTTTTTTTTATTTATTTACCCGTTTAAGCCATAGTATACATGTATATATTAGAGAGAGAAAGTTTTTTTTTTTTTAACACTCACACTTTTTTCTCATTCACACTCCCATGCACGTAAAAAAATTTATTAAAAATAAAATAAAAAAAAAAAAAAAGGGAACCACCCCACACCCCCCCCAAACACCCCTGGACCCCCCCCCCCCCACACACACACATTCACACAGTCTTTTCGGCAACTCAGGCCATATAAGACTTTTACGATATACGTTATAGATTAATATACATATTGGGGGTCCAGGCAAAGTTAGTTTAATAGGAGAATTAAATTCACAAGGTTTTCTGTTTCAATAATATATTAATTTGATATTAACACTTTATGCGTATTTCGACACCATATATGCTTCTGAAGATGACACATATGGTGTCGAAATACGTATAAAGTGTTAATATCAAATTAATATATTATTGAAACAGAAAACCTTGTGAATTTAATTCTCCTATTAAAGCATAATGTTTCAACTAGAGCCAACGGTTACCAGTTTAAAATTAAAGTTAGTTTAATTAGAAAAAAGAAGACGCTAGCAAATTTTTATTAAATATAATTTCCAAATATTTTGCGTGCCCTTAGGGTCTCCGAAATATTTGAAAATTATCATTTTATATTTTAAAAAAATCTAGCATCTTTTTTCTAAATTTTAATTTAACTTATTTTTATATTGATTAATAAAATTTTAAATTCAGTTAATCCTTCTAAATTTATTTGGAATTTATAATTTAAAAAAATACCTTTTTATATAATTATATATTAATTTTTGTTATTTCTTTGTTTCAGGTAAGTAGACGTCTTCTTCAGCTATTTATTTAAAAAAATAATCGTAAGTTTATTATTATTTACTATATTTTTCCTTTAAAAATTTAATATTCTCAACCTGAATTCTTTGCTTCTTCAAAAAGCACACAAACTTATCTGAGATTTTTTAATATAGGCCTAAATAAGAAAATTTATATAGCTCTGGAGAAAATGCTTTTCTTTGCTATATTTTTGACATTTTTGGTAGTTAATCCCTCTTCTTTTGAGCTCGTCTCGTTTCACATTAGAAGTAAGGATCAGAGATTGAAATTTTATTTTTATCTTGCCACCAATTTAATTTTAAATAAATAGATAGAGTCAAAAGGATTAAAAAATTGGTAACTAATTAAATAAATGATTTTTATCACTTAGGACGGGAAGCGAACTACTTATATCTTGTTCTTACACTCACTTACACTTACACTCGATGCTGTGTCGTCTACACTTCCGTTGGTCTTTTAACGTTACTACCTCTATTTCCTGATTTCGAACGAATTTTTTTACTTTGTTCCTAATAATTATTTTTTTATTTTTCAATAATTTTTTCCTTAAAAAATGAGTTTTTTTTTTTTTTAATTTATTTTAGAGAGTATTTATCGGGATTTTTTTTATATACTCAATTATAGTTTTTCTTTCTGCACAAATTGACATCACATTTAGCCTGATCTGATTAGCCGTTCGGAATCTACAATAGTTTAAACTTTTAAATAAGAATTTCCCGCCGGGCGCACTCATGCGGTAAAAAGACGTCATATCTAAAAAAAGAAAAAAAAGGTTCGGAGATATTGAACCACTCTTTCTAAAAAATATATTTAGATTAAATGTAACTTTCATGGTCAAATAGATATGCATTGCACAAAAGTGACAATTTTTCGATAATTTTTTGCCTAAAAAATGAGGTTTTTGAAAAAAAAAAAAAAAAAAACTTGATTTGTGTTTATTAATTGGAATTTTTTTATATAATCAATTAGAGTTTTTCTTTCTCTACAAATTGGCATCACATTTAGTTTGATCTGATTACCCGTTCGGAATCTAAAATGGTTTAAACCTGCAAATAAAAATTTCCCGCCGCGGTAAAATGAAATAATAAGAAAAAAAATGGTAAAATCTTTAGCTGAAGAATCATTCTTTCTAACCATATATTCAAAATAATTATACCTCTTAAGACAGAGGAGTTATTCGAGCCGATAACGAGCAATTTTTCATGTGCTTTTATCCAACTTTTTCGTGCATGTCTCCCTACCTGGCCACTACAGTATACATGCATTTCATTGTAAGACCGTCACGTCAAAAAAAAAGGGAAAATAAATTTATAAGTAAAATTTTGATGTAATTTCTCTTTTTTATCTTATTTTAATTTTTATATCAGATAATTTTTTTTTTTCAACTTTTAAGTCGTCAAATAGTTCGGGATCTAAATGATCTTCGTTGTCTCTCTATATTTACTTTATAATGTTACAAGAGAAGAAAAACATCCAGCTAAGCTCTGATAGTAATAATCTTGAGTCAACTCAAGAAATTTTATTTCTCTCTCCAACTCTACCACCTGAATAAATACCTTTAGTTATCTAACCGTTTTTTTATTATTTTTCTATAGAGCCCAGCAAAATAAGAAATAGACATTTTTAAGCACCTCATATTTTTTTTTTTAACTTCAATAAAATTAATTTAAGTCACAATAGTCCACAGAATTTTTACCAACAATTTTTTTTTTTGTCGTGTTCGGTTCGTTACTCATGTGACTCAGCGTAACATTAATTTTTTTTTTTTTACGAATAAATTACATTAATTAAAATTTTTTATATAAAAATTACTTTAAAAAGGGTTAAAAATTTTAATGAAATTGAACTAAAGAAAATGTAAAAATTTTTTGTTACTGTATTACGAGTAGATACCTTTTTTTAGCTTTTAATTAATAAATATAGTATTAAACATCAAAAGTCAATTTATATTAAATTCTTTTTGGGAGTATAGGCCTACCCCTATATATGCCTAAGAATATTAAAAAATATTTATTTGAAATGAATTTGCAAATTTTTATAGAAACATTAAATATACAATATATACCTGGAATATGTGACTTTATATAAATGAGCTGTTTATTTTGAAAGTGAAAACTAGCTGCGCTGCTCATTTTTCCTACCATATTTAAATAATATATCGACGTTCTCAGTAGAAAAGTGTCTAACTCCACTTTTTTTTCGAAAATCATTTTTTTGTATTTTCTGTTGTAAAATATCATTCTCCTTATGCCCTGAACTGGGTAAGGGCGTAATTCAAATTTTTCAGTTCGAAAAGTTGCCGCATGAAAAGTGTTTAACAATCGCTCTAACAATGACAATGAAATGTTTTTTTTGCTCTCCTGAAAAATAAACAAAAATGGAGTTAGGCAATTTGCTAATTAGAACTTCGTTATGTTTTATTCCTATGAAATTATTACTTGACACAATAATCATTTTGAATGTCAGATGGTACTAGTTCGTCTCACTTTGGTATTCATAAAAAAAAAATATTCATTCTAATATTTGTTCCGAATATAAATTACGCATTTCCCAAAAGTTGACATTTTTATTTTTTATTTTATTCTAGTTTCAAATAAAAAGTTATTTGAATTCTTTTAGAATCAATTTCATTAAAAAAAAAAGAAAAGTAATTTCCAAAGTTTTATTTTTTTTTTTTTATTGTGAAGAGTAATTCAAGATCATTTTGAAAAATAACTTTTCATCCTTGATGAATTTTCTCTAAAACAAACTTAGAAAATAAATTTTCTCTATTAATTCCGAATAGTCCTCAACTTTTAGATAATCTGCAGGAAGGGAATTTTTTTTTTCTTAATCAAGTTTATCTTATTCTAAGAAGTGTAACGAGATAGACAGAACAAACAGAAGAGTTTTGAAAAGAATAAATAAATGGAACTTGTTGTTGAAAATCCCATCTCTGTGAGTAACAATAAATTATCAGAATAAGATGCGGCAAATCAATGAATTCAAAAAATAAACTTTAGTTACGTTAAATTTGGTAGGCCTACTTTTATAAAAATTAAATTTCGCATCATGGTGTCTCTTACCAAGTTGTGTACTGTGCGTCCAGCACACCAGATTTTTTATTTTAATTTAGAAAATCTTCATTCACAAGAACCTTGTGAAATTCTTGAATTTTGAGTTCTATTAGATAGGATAGAATAAAAGCCTATATAGGCCTATTTTTTTTTTTTTTTTTTTTTTTTTTTTATTCAAACCCACTGCGACGTTTTGGTTTTCGTTTATAAGACTATCTTCATTGGTGAGGTTCAGTCAAGCCATGCAGATGGTCGCTTAAATGATCGAAACGTTGCTGGGTTTGAATAAAATCAATTTTTATATTTTTGTTAAAAAAATTAATTATTTTTAAATAATTATTTTAATTTTTAATATTTATTTGCCCTCGGGGCTTGGAGTAGAGGTTAGCGTGCTAACATTCACACTTTTTTCTCATTCACACACACAATTACACACACACTCACACAGTCCTTTCGGCAACTTAGGACATTTAAGACTTTTGACGATAACCTTTATGAATATATATATTAATAATTTAGGGTCCAGGCATTCTTATTTAAGTCATTTGGTATCCAAATGGCTTAAATAAAATCATCGGACTGCCTGGGGTCCGAACCCGCGACGTTTGGTAGCTAGTTTAAAATATATATATATATATATATTATATTATATTTATTTTAATTAATTTTTTTAATAATTAATTATATTAAGTGGCTAACTTGAAAAAACTTTCCGTGTAACTCAAATAGCTAATTACAATATATGTGAAAAAACTCAATTTTTTTTTAACTCGAAGATTAAGTTTGCTAGTTGATTAGATATGAAGCAATCGGCCCTAAGTATTTTTTGCAACCGGACAAATATATAAACATTTCAGTTGAAATTTAGAACTTCATGAGCCCAGTAAAGCCCGATAGACGTTTTTTGATCCCAGCAAGAAGATAAGGGGCCTCGGCAAAAAGGTTTCCTTTTGTTCCTGGTTGTGTGCGACGTTGCCAAATCGCCTCTCTCTTTCTCTCTCTCTCTCTCTCTCTCCCCCACTCAAGGGAGTCAATCATACTGACAACATTCCTTGTTTATCATTATCTATTTTCAAAGTTTGGATCGAATGACAGTGACTTAATGATGATGACCTTGACTTGGTCATTATCTAGGACAATGTCAGAATGAGAACTCTTCCCCCCCCCCCCTCCCCCCCCCACCAACACACAATCTACCGTTACGTGTATTCCTATTAACTCGCAGCTTTGTGTTTGAACCAATCTATTCTTATGTATAAATCATTTTTTTTTACCACCCTTGGCTTTAAGACATTTATCAAAACTTTTTTTATTTTTTATTTTGTATAAAAGATATTTTTTCGACTTTTCGACTGGTAACTTTATATAAAATTTATTATTAATATTCAGTGTAATTTCTAAGCATATGAATATTCAGCTTTATATAAATAGAGATATTAATTTTAAAAAAATCTGGTGTTGATAGTAGCACAGAACACAACCTTCTCTTACTGAAGTTAAGAGAAAGTTGTGTTCTGTGCTTTTCACACCAGATTTTTTGTGTCGATATATACTTCCGGCAGTACCTTATATTTGAATTCAAGATGTAATATTTATAAAGCTTGGTGAGCTTGGTGTAAGGGTTAGCTTGTATACCAAGGGTCGCGGGTCCGGGTCTTAATAAAAATGAAAATGCATGGACCCCAAAAATATATATATATATTATTAAATTGTAGGCCTATAGTGAAGTCTCTCTACCACAATTAATTCAAGATTAACTATTATCAGGCCCTCGGGGCATGGCGGAGAGGTTAGCGTGCTAACCTCATATACCAAACGTCGCGGGTTCGGACCCCAGGCAGTCCGATGATTTTATTTAAGACAATTGTATACCAAATGGCTTAAATAAGAATGCCTGGACCCCATATATGTATATTTATCAATAACGGATATCGTAAAAAGTCTTATATGGCCTGAGTTGCCAAAAAGACTGTGTGAATGTGTGTGTGAGTGTGAGTGTGAATGAGAAAAAAGTGTGAGTGTTTAAAAAAAAACTATTATCAGTTTTTTTTTTTTTTTTTTTTTGTAGTTGCATTTCTTTATGTATCTCAAAAATGACTTATAATTCTTATTTTGCCTAATAGAAAAAAGTTAATGTGATTGAGGGGGTGGGGGTGTTTCTCAGTCTTATTTATACCCCCATCTCCCATCCTGACTATTGTTTTATACGATATATTTATTTTATCCTCTCTATATTTCAAATTTAATTTTTTACTTGAGATGATCACTTTGCTCAATTTTTATTAATTTTGAATTATAATTAATTCGGTACACCCTGAAAATGAAATAAAAATTTCTTTTATTCAATTTTATTCACGTATTTAAAATTAAGAGCGATAAAAAAAGTTAGCGTTTCGGAAGACAAATTTTTCTTGAATAATCATTAACATATCACCAGTAAGTAAGTGGCTCAACAAGTCTGCGGCAACCAGATGGCAGACGATTTCACTCAATATAGAGGCGCAGGCGCGGAATAGAACTGAGTTGCTTGCAACCAGTGAAGCGATGGGAGAGAGAAGAGAGACCAGTTGGTAGACTTGTCTCGTGCTTAACTCATGTTGCGAGAGAATGGATACCGGAAAGATATCATCACGAACATTCGGATTTGATACAGAGAGATTTATTCATGAAGTTAAATGTCGTAAAGCTATTTGGGACACGGCTAGTACTGAATACTCGGATCGAGAACTTCGAAAACATCAATGGGAAGAACTAGAGGACTTATTTGGTGGCAAAGGACTTAATCATCTAGAAAAAAGAGAATTAGGTATGCAAAATTATTTTTTTCAGCCGTCTTGTTGATGGCCTACATAATTTTAAAGGTTTTTTTTATCAATTTTTTATAATTAACTTTATCTAGTAACTCTTATGATGGAAACAACAAAAGTTATATTTTAGTAGCCAATAGCTCGAAAGTTTACTTTATTTATTATTCAGATCTTCGAAATTTTAAATAAATATTATAAAATATTCATTTGCCGAAAATTTTATTGAGGTCTGGCGACTGTATTGCACAATTTAAAAGTTTCGGTTTCACAAAAAACCATCATCAGGCCTAAAATACATGTAAATCTCTACCCGGTATTTATTTAAAATTCCGAAGACCTGAATAATAAATAAAGTAAAACTTCGAGCCTTTGACTACTATTAATATAGTCAAATTGATTCCTTAATTTTTTTTTTTTTTAAATACACTCACACTTTTTTCTCATTCACACTCATATTCACACGTCTTTTCGGCAACTCAGGCCATATAAGACTTTAAACGATATCCGTTAATTGATTAATATACATATTTTAAATTTTTTTTTAAATTAAAGCTATTTAAAATATCTACAACTTATAGAAGCCCTTTATTTTTTATTTTCGAAAAAATAAAATTTTTTTTTTAGATTAATCGTGGCGTAACGTTTTTTAGCTGCCCCCCCCCCCCCGCAAACCTTTATTTCGGGCCCCATTATTAGACCTTACAAAAGATATTTTTAAAATACAGTATATCCCTGAACCCTGAGGGCCCGGGCTCTCTCAAAGACAAATTTTCATTAATTTTTTTTTATCTAAATTTTTCTGTTTTTACCGGAGCCCTGAGGAGATACAGTTTTTTTTAGCCCGGCCCGGCCCGTGGGCCCCCCGCATTGCGGGGTCTGCGTAGTTAGCAACTTATGGTCAGCAAACATTTCTAAATCAATCAGCAATTAATGTCACTCCAAGGGCGGATCCAGAGGTGTTTCTCGGGGGGGGATTACCCCCTTTACCCCCCCCCCTCTTGTATCCTCCCTTGGGCAGACAATATTACAAGCTGACCTCATATTGGTTATATTGTTGACCATTTTTAAGATTGTTTGCTGATCAAGGGTTGCAGCCTGATTTTTATTTATTGCTGGGCAAATCTTTTTATGCTGACCAAATGATTTAACGGCTGATTTTTGTTACTAACCAAATTTATTAACGGCAAACCAAAAAGTTTCACCTTAATTTACGATATTAAGGACTTTATGAAATATATTTTGTTTTAGGTAGAAATCTCCAAAAAAAATGGAAAAATTTACGGACTTGTTTTAATAGAGAGGTCAGAAGAATTAAAAATACTAAAAGTACTAAGTCTGATCAAGTTTCCGTTCGCAGAAGTTCATATATTTTTTACGAACCTCTCTTGTTTTTGAAAAATGCTCCTAGAAAGAGAGAAGAAATTTACTTATCATCTGGAGAAGACGAAGATGATCAAAAATCTTTAGAGTCCCCGGTTGGCCTATACCTGAAATCATTAGAACCACAGACATATGACCAAAAACCACAGATATGCGACCAACCAATATTGGAATCACAGGACTATGACCAAATGTTAGTGGATATGCCAATAACAACAAATATCCAAACAGTATTGGAAACAGAAACGTCTTCTGTAACTCTTAACAAAAACGAGAAAAAAAGGAATGAAAATAGAAATGAGGAGATGCCGAACGTACAAATATCTGGACCTTCTCAAACAAGACAAGAAATAATGAATTTAGAAATAGATGAAGATAAAATGTTTTTGCTGTCACTATTATCATCATTCAAAAGGACACCTGATTATAAAAAAGCTTCTACAAAAATAGAATTAATTCAATTGATAGAAAACATTCAATATGATGAAGATAAAATGTTTTTAAATTCTCTTTTATCGTCTTTCAAGAAAATTCCTGAAGAGAAAAAGGCACAAGCAAAAATAGAATTAATACAAGTAATCGAAAGAGCTCAGTGTTCAAATATTTTTATTAAAGTAGAATCCCAAACAGAAACATCATGGGAATCGGGATTGTAGTTAAAGAAGTTACTGAAAAAATCTTACTTGAATATTTATAAAAATAAAATATAAATAAAAATGTTAATTCTTTGGCAGAAATATATTTATATCAACTCTGTGATTGCGCTATGTTTGTAAAAAAATAAAAGTGAAGGGCTGAATGGCGGCAAGCTACAGCCGAGAAATAAAGAAAAAAAAAAAAAAAAACTCTGTGATTGTTAGTGAAAGGATAAGGAACAGGATTAGCCAAAAATAAGTCTCCGATTTCTTAATAATCTGTCGAGACGTTTCGGCTCAATTTTATACGAACAAAGCCGACGTTTTTTCTATCGCCTTATATTACAATGTAAAAAGTAAATTTCACAAAATAAATTTTTTTTTTTATTTAAAAAAGTCTTTTAACCTTTTTTTGCTGACTATCAATTAAATACATTTAACATTTTTTTATACTCTTGAAACAGGCATCCGCACACCAGGCACAAGGAAAGAATACATACTTAATAAATGTGTAGCCTAGTAGTTTTCTTTCTACAAGTTTTTTTCATAGGCTGAGAGAGAAAAGCTCCCGAGGATGAATTAACTGTAAAATTGTATTTTTTATTGTTTCCACTCCCAAAAACGAATATATTTCTTGCAGCCAATGAACAACTGCAAAAATGTGACGGCAAATTTCTTATATACTGGTAGTCGGAAATTATGATGCTCATCAATTTACTAGTGTAGTATAAATGTCCTTAGTCAAAATTTTATTTAAGAATTGACCATTTTAAGTAAATTGTGTTATTATTAAAATATTTACTAGTTTTTAGAGCACGTTGCCCTGTACTTGAGAATTTCCATTTGCGTCATATTTGGACCACAAGGATTATATGATGACTGGATGGTAGTTGGTCATGTTTGTGGAGAAAGTTTACTAGAAACTATAGTTAACTGTTAAGTTCACGAACACATTCGAAAGGTGTAGTACCGGTTATTTCATCAATTAGAAGGAGAGCCCTTCGCTTGAAGAATCGTAATTGAGGATCATTCAGAGTTAGGAGGTCGGGGACAAGGCTGTTAAGGAACTGTTTAATTGCTTCCTTTCTTTCGTCAGAATAGTGGTGATCTGAGACTTCCCTACCACCCTCACCTTCGGAGTAAATCATTTTTCTTTTTTTGTCGGATTTTTGTTTTCGAGTGGGTTCGGACTGTAGCAGTTCTTTTGAATCAGATAATATATTATCAGAATGCTCACTGACTGAAGGCATGGAATAGTGAGGATTAGAGATAGAGTGTGTCGAAGCTGCTGGTGACGGAGGCGGAGACGCGAGTGGATCCCACTCCTCAGATTCGGAATAAGCAGGTGTTGAAACGAGCTGAGAGCCCAGATCTTCAGACTCATTTTTCATGGATCCTTGGAGATTTTCAGATGAATTACCCGTAGCCTTTAAGAATGGCAAAATAAAATTCAAGGCTTCATGTAAATAATACTTCTTCTTTACTTTAGGGCCGGAACCGATTGAAGTCTTCAAATTCCTTACAAACGCTGTTCTTATGTTCTTCCATCTATCTTTACACTCACTCACTGTAACAAACATTTGAAATAAATAAATAAAAGAATTAATATTTTCATATGAATTACTTAATATTTAAATTTATATAAATTAGGTTGGTTGCTGGGTATATGGAGTCGCGAGGAATAAATCCAGCGAGTGAGTGGAACACCTTTTCACTTTATTCGAGACCAACGTTTCAGCAACCTTAACATCTTCACTGCCAATGCAAGTTTCTTAAGGTGTCCCTGTGCCGAGCGCTCCAAGCTTATGCTTCCTATACAAAACTATCCTATTAATATTTATGGCATTAATCAACTTTCATTGGCAATGAAGATGGCAGCAGCTATTATGGTTGCCGAAACCTTTGTCTAGAAGTGTTCGACTCACTCGCTGATTTTATTCCTGCCAACTCTAATTGATATTAATTTTTTTTTAAGATCTTTTTCGGCATCTGAAGCTATTTAGACCCCGTCCCTATATTATAATTTCAATTGATTGGTATCCAATTCAAATGAGAAATCTAAATAGGTTTTTATATAACAAATCGGATTTTTATTTTTTTTTTTCAATATGGCGTACCGTTTTTTAAGATTTGAAAGAGGCATAATTTCATTGAATGGGGAATTCAAAAAAAATAGTTTCATAATTGTGCCAAAATCGTATCACGGGTAAAAATTAAAATTAAAAAAAAAATCAGTTTTTTCAAGGATTTTATAATCCGATATAGCTCTTATCTTTTTTTCCTAGAAGATACCATCGGCCCCCCAAAATATCTCCAAAATTCAAATCCATCGATTCAACCGTTACTGAGAAAAAAAAATTTTTCTGATTTTTACATATTTTGCTTTTTCTCAAAAACCATTGGCTGAAACTTTCAGGATCTAATTATTTTATTAGTACCTACAAATCCTAACACAAATTTACTTATACTTATAATAAAATACCTGTCAAATTGACTTCTTCCGCTACTTGTTGCCATGCTCTGTCTGTCACGTCTCTTCGGGAATACTCTGTGAGAGTATAATCGTATAAAGCTTTGTGTTTTTCCACAGCACTGACGAATTTTAAATTGAACGATTCTATATCAATAGGCGATAAACGCAGCATTGCTCGAGTTGCTTGTATAGTTCCGAAGCACCGAAGGGATGCCAACTGCATCGCCGATAGGTTGCTTTCATGTTGCTAGATGGGTGGGGCCCCTACTTCTTTACTAGGAAACATGGAGGGGATATCATATCGCTGTTGAATTGATCCCTTGTTGCTTGCTCCGTCTGCGCACGGCCCTTGGGCATTTATTTCAGGGCCGGATCTAGGGGGGGGCAGTGGGTGCGTAGCCCCGGGCGGCAGATATCAGGGAGCGGCAATTAAAGATAGATTTACTAAAAAAAAAAAAGGTAAAATGATATGAATTTTGTATAGAAAATTTTAAGGAGGGGGCGGCAAATTAAATTTTGCCCCCCCCCCCCTAAAAAATCTCCTAGTTCCGGCCCTGATTTATTTTATTTTATCACTACAAAAGTAATCTATGAATAATGAATTTAAACATATATTTTTAATAGAGAAAGAGAATTTTCTTTTATATACCACACATTCAGGTCTATTCTCTAAAAACAGAAGTTAAAATAAACAAAACTTCAATTACTATGATCTTTCAATACTGTAATACAGAGTTTTTTTTTTAAACAATTCAAGCCACTTCTAGTTAGTTATTCATCTAAGCAAGGTTTTAGCCCAAAAAGCAGGGCCGAATTTCGAAAAACCCCGAAAATCTTTTTGAGATATCTATTTAATTTTTTATATAAGAAAATTGGGCAGACAAGTATTCAAAAGTTTTATTTAATATTTTAAAACTAAACAAAAAAATTATAAATTGTCAGAATGCTTTTTATCCAATGTTATAAAATTTATTTATTTCAATTTTTGATTATTTTCGTTTTAAATTTGTTTTAAAAGAATTTTTTTATTTTTTTTTTATTTTATAAACATTCACACTTTTTTCTCACTCACAGCAGGGGCGGATTAAAGGGGGGGGGGGGCGAGGGGGCGATCGCCTCCCCCCCGAGAAGAAATTCACAATGTTATAAAAACTAGTAATCTAAAGAAATTATGATTTCCGGGCTTTAATTTCAATTGAATTTGTTACCAATCAATTTAAATAAATAGGAAAAGGGTCTAAATGGTCATAGATGCCCACAAAGTCCTTAAATAAAAAAAAAAAAAAAAACCGCCCCCCCCCCCCGACAAAATTGCATTAATCCGCCACTGACTCACAGTCACACTCACACACACATTCACACAGTCTTTTCGGCAACTTAGGCCATATAAGACTTTTACGATAACCGTTGTAATGAATATATCTATTGGGAGTTCAGGCATTTATATTTAAGCCATTTGGTATCCAAATGGCTTAAATAAAATCATCGGACTGCCTGGGGTCCGAACCCGCGACTTTTGGTATAGGTGGTAGGCACGCTACCTACTACGCCAAACCCTGGGGCACAAATGGGTGTTAAAAAGTAATGTAAAAACAGTTTTACAGCGACTTTAACATGTTGCTTTTATTTCAAAGCTATCATAACCTGAATTTTTAGGTTAAAGTTATTTTTATTTTAAATACGACGTTAAAATATTAAAGCCCCAGACCTGGCATTAATTTTTAAAACTATTTACTAAATGTTAACGCTTTGGCTTTAAAGTTTTTGTTTACAGAATAGCTATTTGAGGTAAGTGATTTTGAATAGCATTTTTTATCGCTGATTGTTTTTACATTACTTTTTAACACCCATTTGTTTATTTTAAATTTTAACGTCTGTTTTTAAAGAATAGCCAGATTTTGATTCGTAAATTGAATTGAATTTTTTCAAATAATACATCTCATTTTGAAAAAAAAAAAAAAAAAAAAAAACAATGAATTTAGCAAATGTTTTTTCAAAATTTTAGGCCTGATGATGTCTTCTAGGGGGCCGAAACTGTTATTTCTGTGTACAAATCAGTAGCCATTTCTAAAAAAAAAATATACAATTAAATATTTACCCAACTTAGTCTCTTTCTCTAATACTGTATATAGATTAGAGAAAAAAATAATGAAAAAAAAAAATTCAGCAACAAAAATGATAGCAAACATAAGTTAAAATTCTTTTAAGTATTAGTAAAACAATATGCGTAGCTTTTTTTAAACCACTTATAAGCGGCTATCAAAAATCATTTCCTGTAAATATTTACGTTGATAAATATTATTAATTAAATATTTATTATCTTCAAAGTCGTGCTAAAATGAAATCTTATCTCATAACGAAATTTATTTTGGAATTTCTAAATAAGCGCCGAATCAACAAGTATTGAAATTTCTAACTTATATTAACGAGCAAAAATATATATATTTTTTTTTCATACCAAGAAATTTTATCCTCCCTTGAATCAGCATTTATTAAAAAATTCCAGGAAAAGGGTAGGACCAACTTTGAAAAGAGATTCCATCCATTTATTAAATTATTAAAAAAAAAAAAGGAAAGTTTATCACATTTTAGTGAAATTTATTTATTTATTTTTCTCCTTTATCGAAATATGAAAATTTAAATATTTATGCGACCCGCACCGACCAAACTTCGCATAGATTAGATACCAAATAAACATCTAATTAAGATTATTATTTGTATTGGTGATGTGGGCGGCATTCCATTCTCGTTTGGCTACAAATCCATCTCTTTTTCCCTCTCCTCCCTACAAAAATTTCATCAGAAATTTGAGAAGGTTAAATTTAAAAAAATATTTCGCGCCAAAAACACTCGTACCACTCCTTGAGCTGAGGAGGGGTACTCCATACCCCATGTCCCTTGGAAGATGGGTGGTCCCATGCCCCCACCCAGCCAAATTCCCTAGCTAAGCTCATAAACGTCACCCCTTGTATTAAATGTTTTTTTTTTTTATTATTATTTTATTTAAGGTCATTTTCGGCTTCGGAGGCCATCAGTGGCGTAGCGAGCTTAACTCGCGCCCGGGGCACAATACCTTTTTAGCGCCCCCTTCCCCCCCCATTCGAAAAACATAATATTATATGTAAAATATACTCGCAAATTAATTAATAAATAAAGTCATAGGCTCAAGCTAGGCTTTAAATTTGAGACAAAATTATCCAGCAATTTTTTGTTTTGCGGACCATTTGGCGCCCCTTTTGTGAGTAGCGCCCGGGGCATGATGACCCCCCCTTGCCCTCCCCTTGGCTACGCCACTGGAGGCCATTTATTATATCTGTATTTATTTCATTTGATAGGTAGCCAATTCAAATGAAGTAAATTTTTGTCGGTATTAAATGTTAAATAGTAAAACAAGACACTCTAATAGAAAAAAATATTAGTATTAGTATTAGTAATATTACTTTTAAATAGTAAAAACTAGTTGTTGGCTTGACTGATTTTACCATTTTAAATTTTTATCCTAATCAAATATCCAATAAAAAAATTCGTCTATAGAATTTAAACTCACTTTACTGACCTGACCCTTCTTCCTTTTTACTTTTTTTTCTTGTACTTCTACAAATTCTTATTATTTCAATGCTTAACTCAAGAAATAGTTCATACGATCAAGAGACTTACTTCTCTGACCATCCATCAATCCTCATTTTATTATTATTATTATTATCAAAAAATTATTTTTAATTAAAAAAATACTTATTTTTGTTTAAAATAATCATTTTTTATAACTTCATTTAGAAATAAATTTAAAATATTTATTAAATAATATAATGTATATTTTTTGTAGTTATGCCAAAGGCATACTTTTTATATTAAATGTAATAGAATAATGATAAATAATTAAATTAAATTAGACTTTAAACAAAAAATTAAAATAAATACTTTAGGAATATTAATAATAAAATCATTAAGTTAGTTATAATGAAGTTAATTAAAAATCTAAATTACAGCTGTCAGCCTTTGAGAATTCAAAAGATTATCTCCATTTCTTAGGAAAAACTCAATTAGTTTTTTTTTTTTTTTTTTTTTCTATAGGCAATATACCTACTTCTTTGATACATTTTTCCTACAATGATTTAAAGAAGTATAACATCTAAATGGCCGAAATAAATTTATTAATAAATAAAAAGTAGCGGTATGTTGAATATAGAGGCTAACTTTACTATTTTCATCTCCAATTAAATAGCTATTGTTGTATTGTATTCTGTCAATGGGTAAAGGCTTCTTTTTACTAGTTTTTTAACATTAGTTGGTTATTGTCCCTAACAGTCTCTTAACAATAGTTGGACTGCTTTTGTTCTTGGTTGTCCTTTAATAATAGTTGTAAAGCTGGCTACTAATTTTTCATAGACCACTCCGTTAGTCTTTAACACTAGATAAATGGCTATCATTGTTAGTTTTTAACAAAAATTTTGATTGAGTCTTTTGCATATAAACTCAGAGAGACATTTGAACTTACTTGTAAATAAAAAAGTTTTATAGATATTTATCCAGGTACAATTCCTGTTATATTATTTAATTAGTTGTCCAGGGCATGGGCGTAGCCAGGGGGAGGCAGGAGGGCCATTGCCCCCCTGGCTTGTCCTAAAAATTAAAAAAACAAACAAACAAATATATATTTTTCACATTGGGAATTTTTTTTTAACGCCACAATTCACTAGGGCCTACATTATTTTTTTTTATCTAAATAAATAATTTATAATCTATGTATATATTAATTGCAAACCCCCCTCGCCCTAACGAGGGGTTGGCCCCCCCCTAACAAGATGTCTGGCTACGCCCATGGTCCAGGGTCATATAAAATTCATAAAAATTATATAATTTGTATCATTTATGTTATTATTTTCATTATTGAATTTTTTTTTAAATCACCTTTTCGGTTGTAGTTATGTTAATATATGTATATTTTAATTTGATAATACAGATGGCTATAAATGGTCGTTCAACACAATGATTCCTATTATGTATTATATTTAATATTTTTGTACAATGGCTCTCGTTTATTTAATAAAATAAAATTTTCTTATCATTCAGACAATATTCTGAGAGATTCATGAATTCATTTAACTTGATCCAGGTTCTACGAAGCTCATTGAAACTAATTAACTTTCTTATAGCTTCATTTTGCTCATAAGCCTTAGAGCATGGCTGGGTAGAAGTGTAAGGGACTAAAGCCCAACGGGTCAGGCTGCGCAATGGCTTCTAACCCCGCGTCTAAATCACCACCTAATGAGAATTGCGTTTTCTTTCTGCTGCTTTGTCTCTCTCTAATCCTAAATGATTCTTTTGAATGTTACTTTTAACATTTATGTCTAATTATCTTGATTCTATTTATCCCCAAGAATCTTCATTTCTATTATATTCATTCATTGTCAAATATTAATTTTGTTTTTATTTTTTTTCTTATTAGCGCATTTAAAAACTTGTTAGTTTTTTTTTTGTTTCATCAAAATAAATTTAAGACATCTAGTATCCAAATGGCTTAAATAAAATCATCGGACTGCCTGGGGTCCGAACCCGCGACGTTTGGTATAGGAGGTAGGCATGCTACCTACTACGCCAAACCCGGGGGCTGAAAGAAATTTGCAAATATAATTCATTCGTGTGTTTACACATAGTTTAACTATAAAGGAAATTTCTACTCCTGAATCTTCAGATCTAATAACCTGTTCTTCAAAAGAAATAATAGAAGAAAAAACAGGATTCTTGATCAGTGATTACGTTTGAAATGCCTTTGGGATTTCTTTCGAACCAAAGAAAAAATATTTGTTTTTAAAAAACCAACCACAAGCTATATATTTCTGAGTAAAATTGAGAAAAACCATAATAGAAAATTTCAATCAGATTGGCTTTCTAAGTACGAATTTTAAATGGCTCGCGTATAGGAAATTAAAAGAAAGCGGATTTTGTAAATATTGTACACTTTTTGCGCCTTCTCAGGTTGGAGTTGGATATCAGGCAAGGGCGGATACAGGGGTGGGGGTAAAAGGGGTAATTATCCCTCCCCCGAGATTTGAAAAAAAATACCTTTTTTTCGCAAAAAAATTGTATTTTTAATATAAAATTTTAAAAACTAATACTTAAATATTTAATTTGTATATATATACTGGTAAAAAACTACTGAATGCACCTTTAAATTACCGATAATAAGAAAAAATTGTGTGTTGTGCGACCAGTCACACCAGGTCCCCCCCCCCCGAGAAACTTCTCTGGATCCGCCACTGATATCAGGGCAAGATTTTTCTCTTATTTTGGCGTGCCAAGCTATATAGTCTATATACGAAATTTCATGGAATTTAAGTGATAGTGTATTAAAAAGGTTTAAGCCAGATGGCTTAAATAGAAATGCCTGAACACCAATATAACACGTTTTATATAGAGATTACAACGGTTATCGTCTAAAGTCTTAAATGGCCTAAGTTGCCGAAAAGACTGTGTGAATGTGAGTGTGAATGAAAAAAAAGTGTGAATGTTTAAAAAAAAAAAAAATAAAAATAAAAATAAAATAAAAAGGTTTAAGGTAAGGTAAGGTTTAATTATAATAATTTTGTAATTTATTAATGCCAAAATAATTATTTTTTTTATTTTAAAAAGCTTATAAATCAAGCTAAAGGATTGATTCACACGGTGTGTTTTTGCATGCACGCAGGTTATTTCTACGGTTATCTTCGGACAATGTAATGACCAGCGAAATATGTTCTGGCACGAGTCTTCAAAATTGTGTTTTTTTGTTTTCGGACTAGCATATTATAAAATTTGTAAACGAATACAGTTCTTTATTAATGTTAATTTAGATCCGGAACTAAATAAATATCACCCCTATTACCCACTACTCTTCTGGATTCGCCACTGTCTCTTCACCTTCCCTAGATCATAAATTTTGGACAATTGGCTACCAATCCATGTGAAATAAATAGAGACGGGGTCTAAATGGCCTTCACTGCCGAAAAAGAACTTAAATGAAATAAAAAAAAAAAATTTGGGCCCCCCTTGACAAAATCCTGGGACCGCCACTGTTCGCCACTATGATTCTCAGCAGGCAATATGTCAATATAAATTAATCATCTATTTCACATGGAAGATGAAATATGCAGTTAAAAGGGAAAATGTTATGATTTTGGAAGAATATCCTGTTATATTGGAATAATATGCAGTTTCGAAAGAAGATATGCTGTTATCTGGAAGAGGTCTTTTTATTCCTCGACATGAGTGGGAATCTCAAGTCTTTTACACACATCTATTCCGAAAATGATTCAACTATAATGGAATTTATTATTTATTTATTTTGAAATTCCTATCGGGATCCCCGTTTATTTACGCGAGGTGCTTTCGTGCACGGAGACACACACCCCAAACCCAACCGGCCTCTGGCCGTAGCCATCTACCGGCACCCCGTGAAGTTACATCATTTCCTATCTCTAAATCCTCCTCCTGCTTTCATCTCTAGCTAGTGAACTAATCCTTATTTCTAGTTCCAACCGGGTCCTTATATCCAACCTCTTCTATGCTATGGAGGATGTCCTAGTTTGAGGAGGGACTCCCTCAGCACCGGCGTGTAGCCTGCTCCTTTCGAAGAATGCATCACTGAGAGGGAATCTTCTTTACGTCCCTTCCACAGGACGGGATGTCACAGCAACTCCCTCTCCTCGTAGAGTTGCCTGGGGGCTATTGTGGTGAGATCCTATATTCCAATCCAGGGCTTGCTTGAGGATTTGTTAAATATTTTTATTTAATGAAAAATCCCGCACGCCAAGGATTTGAACAGGGATCTTCTTTGTAGAAGCTGACACCCTAGCTCACTACACCAGCGAGCCCCCATGGAATTTATTAAAGGGAAAGGTAGATATAATCTAAATCATATTATAGAAAAATAATATAAAATTTTTAATTAATTCATCTAATTTTTTATTTATAAAAAAATTTTGAAACACAATTATTTATATAAATACATATTATAAATTTAATCAAGGAAATTTGAGGAATGAGTTTGTTTAATTGGTTAAATCGCGCCCTCTTGACTTTTCGCTTTACAATTGCAGTCTTAGTTTAAAAAACTATTGTTCTTTCACCATAAGATCTTGATGATCAACGTATTAAAGTTATTCACGGCCACCGGCCCAACCCACGGGGTGCGAAGGAAGGAATTTTAACAGAATAATATATGCCTATGTAGGAAGTAAAATTAAACAAAAATAAGTTTTATAAGAAATTTGAACACAATAAACATTTTTTTAACATTGATAAAAATTTATTTAAATTTAAAGTCCAGGCACCGATTGATTTTAATAGCAAATTTCTCAACGACTTTTTCATTAAAGTCTTTAATACTGTCAATCATTTCTTTTTCAATTGCTAACATAGCGTAACTTGAAATTCGTTCAACAGATTTTAATCGTTTTAAAAATTCCTTATTTTTTTCGGAGTTTCAAAACATCTTTCCGGTTCTGATGTGGCCATAGGAGTTGTATTTATTATGTTGAGAAGAGTCGTCACTTCTTTGCATGTTTCAGAAATTCCGGTAGTAGTTATGATGTCCAAAATCTTCAAAGGTCCTGATGTACTACAGAATTCTTCTCTCCCATATAAGGCTAATAATTCAATTTTCAATTTTTCTTTGTCTATAAAAGGATAAGCCTGTACAGTTTCTTGAATTTCTTGCAAAGGAAAATTTTGAGGAGATTGATCTTCTCGAAACAATGAAAGATTAAATAATTTTGATGCTATTAGATATCCATTGAAAGCAAACCTCTCATTTGCCTCACAATATAGATAATATCCTATTTCCTTACTATATAGCAGATGTTCATCAAGTTTTCTTCTTTTTCCTGAGGAAGCATTTTCTTCAGGGGCTTGATAAAATTGTTGTAATGATCGATCAATGTTTTCCTGAAATTCTTCCCTGGTAGTAGAAAAATTTTGTTCTATGACTTTGTTATATAAAACCTCAACATGGGGTATAATATGATAGAAAAATGATAACCACCAGTTAAATTCTTCCTCATTCAACATTTTATGTAATCCAGAAGCATGTTGAACAGTGACTAGATTCTTCGAAAGTTGAAGATTTCCTAAAACATGTTTTAGAATTTCTTTTTTCTCATAAACAGTGAAAATCAATTTTTCTTCAAAATCACATAATCTAAATATTCCTTTTTCTATGCAAACTTTATTTAATTCTGCCATTCTATTTGGATAATTATTAAAGAATTGAGGAATGCCTGCAATCCTACTGAAAAAGATCCGAGCCTGTGGATGTTGGGACGCTGCTTTTTGAATTGTTGAATACAATTCATGACCATAATAATGTACAAAATGCGCATTTTTATACATTTGTTTCACAAAAAAAGGTACGTTTCCTTTCGGGCCAGTCATAATAAAGGAACCATCATAAGATTGCGAGATAAGCTTGTCCTTATCTTCCTCCAAAACTCTATATAATTGTTCTGCAATGCATTCAGATTGTCCTACAACATCGTTGGATTTTGGAGTAAAAAACCCCCATAATCTTTCTCGCACTGTTCCATCTAATAGGTATCTGAATATTATAGCGTGTTGAGTATGTTCGGTAACATCACTTATATCTTCTGCCAAAAGCGATACATATTTAGCTTGTTTTATTTCATTACAAATCTCTTCTAGGCATACCTCAAGTATACAAGACAGAAGCTCATTTTGAAAAACCCTACATTTTCCTTTGAAAATTGTTGAATTCAAAAAATGGATTCTAAGTGATTCATCCAGCCTTCCAGCGTACTCCAATAGTTCCAAAAAGGATTCGGAATTCATATCTTCATCAGGATTAGGAAAGGGAAATTCAAATTTCCCGCAAAATTTTAAAGAATCTATCATTTTGGATAGAATTTCTCTATTCTTTTTGATTTTTTCATTAAATTTATTTCTTTCTTGACGAAAAGTCTTGCTAACATGTGAAGCCAGTTTTATAGATCCCAACATAGCTAAATCAATTACATGTTTAATGTGAGTTGGTTTTTCTTCATGTTTTTCAATCATTTCGCTTAGAGCTGTAAAATCTTGAACTCCAGTTTTTGTCCAGGTTTTATCATTTCCAAATAACAAACAGGGAAAACAATATAGAGCATTACTTTGAGGACATCCAGTCAACCATTTATGTTTGGTATAGAAATCAGGATTAAATTTTATTTTAAAATTTTTTCCAATATTTATTGATGGTTTATCAGGACCTAAAGCCTTGATTTGCATCTTCTCCGCGAAAGGTAATTGTATAAAATCAATTTGTCTTAAAAATTCTACACTGTTTTTGTTCATTTTTATAAGTTTTTCAATAAAATATTTTTCTTTTTTCAAAATTATTATCAACCGTTCAAGATTAATGAGTGAAATATCAAAAACCTTCACCTTACACTTTCAAAGGGCACTCAAACACTGCTTGACCAACCAACTGCGCGCACAACTTTCTGAGTTTCTTCCCTCTCCAGCCGGCAGGGGTGCGCCTCCGCTAGTGCGCAGCTCTAAGGCAAGGCCATTGATTTTCCCCTGGAGGGGAAGAAATACTATTTGGAACAGCGAGTTTCGAAGCTCTTTATTTTCGTTCAACTGAAGAAAAAGGCAATGGCCTTGTGAGAGAGGAGAGCAGCTGGCGTTGTAGGAGAGAAGACTGAGTTGACATAGGAGGGGGTAAATGAGGAGAACGCCTTTTTTCTTGCCGGAGAAAGGAGAAAGAGAAGAGAAGCTTGTCTATTTAACAATTACTAAAAGAATATACAGTTTATTGCAATAATATAATATATTGATAATTTTTCATATCCATAATTTAAATTTCTTACTTTCTATAAGTCTTTGATGTATTAATTAATATGCCTATTCTATATATATATATATATATACTTATGGAAAATATTTAGTAGATGTATTATAAGTAAAAAAGACCAGAGAAAAAAAGATTCAAGACTGGCTTTTCTCCTTTATCTTATCTTATAGGCCTACTATTAAACAAGCAATGTATGTTTGTAAGCATATTACTTCTCGAAAACTGCTTTAACGACTTTTTTTCGAATTTTAAATATTTACAGATACGAGTAGTATGGCAAATAAATAAATAAATAAATTTATTACGACCCGCTTAGAGGCACCAGTCCTCGGTGGCTAGGTCCAACAAACACAATACAAATTTAAATACAATAACAAATACAACAAAACAAAACAAAGGAAAAAAAATAAAATAAATAAATAAATAAATAGAAATGCATGCCCATTAACAATCAACATGTTCATGCATTTCCATCGAAAGAAATAAAAAAAAAAAACAATTATCAAAAAAAAAAAAAAAAATTCACGCAAGCCACAAGACCAGGAGTAAACGTCGCATTAGCCATCCCGACATTCGCCATAAGCTGTTAAGGAAAACCTGGCCAAAACCTTAACAAGCAAGGATGGTATGACCTCTCTACCTCAACTATTCTCTGCTGCCAGGAAAGAAATCAGACAAAAATTTAATCAATCTTTATCTAATTTTATTTCGATTGCCGACGTTTCGGACGCAAATCGAGCCCTTCCTCACAACAAAAGTTGTCGTATTTGGAAAACTACAAATACTAGTACTTTACTGAGGTAGTTTTGTAGATTTTTCCAAAAAGTGTGTTAAAAAAAAACAAACTATTTTTTTAGATGCCCTTTAAAAAGTATATCAGTAAAATTTTTCGTGAAAAGTTAAGTACAATTTACTGATGTATTTCAGATTTTTCAAATTCATTTTCCGGCTCTTCCTTCCATAGAGCCAATGTTAAATCCCTATGGAGATATGCATGATAATTTCGATTCACAGGGGAACTTTTTTTTTTTACACATTTAAAAATTTTTTTTTCAAATATGAAATTTTGTATTTATTTAGGATTCTTTAAACTGGTGCAACCAGTCACACCAGACTTTTTATTAATAATAATAATAATGGCGCAGTCTTTATTTAAATTTCTTTTTCAAAAAAGAGAGGTATGGTGAGGACACAGTAAAGCACTATATATGCCAATTCGTGGCTTTACTGTGTCCTCACCATACCTCTCTTTTTTTGAAAAAGAGATTTTTTATTTTTAATTAGAAGATTAAAGATTAATAGTGGTATCTTAGAAAACTCACAGCAAACTAAGAGAAATTTATTGTGCAATAATTATTTGGTATGATTCTATTCATATCTTTTTCGACCATTATTTCAATTTTATTTTAGTTAGCCTATAACTAACGGTAAAGTTAATAAATCTAATTAAAAATGTATTCTCTACTTTTGAAAATTTTTTCGGAAGGCTTTTATTAGAATTTCTTTTTGTCCTCATCTATTCTATTCTTCCATTCATTCTTCATCCATCTATTCAAAATGATCTCATCTCACTTCTTAAATTCCATTCCTCTTTGTCTGAGCCACTTAAACGTTTCAAGCAATTTAATTAGTTAATATTTTCAAATTACTGTCTAATTTAAATTCTCTTTTGTTCACTTTTCAAATTGAAAATTTTGTACTAAATATAGAGAGAATATTTAATTGTTTTACATTGTGATTGTTTTTTTTTTTTTTTTATTTCATTTGAATTATTCTCAAAGAGATAGTTTGTATTTTTTTTTTTTTCTACAATATCCAAAGAGCGGAGGAAAGTAATAATTGCATTTTTTGAAATGGACCTATCTGCAAGAGCGGATCCAGAGGGGGGTGGGGGGTAATCTGGAGTGACTGGTCGCACAACACACAATTTTTTCCTAATTTCGGTAATTTACAGGCGCATTCTGTACTTGTATGCCAACATATAAATACAAATCAAATTTTTAACTATTAATTTTTAAAATTTTACATTCAAAATAAATTTTTTTTTTTTTTTTTTTTCAAAAAAAAGTTTTTTTTCAAATCTCGGGGGGGGGGGGGGGAATTACCTCCTCTACCCCCTCCCCCTCCCCCTCCTTTGTATCCGCCCTTGCCTCTGAGAATTGAGAACTTCATGAAACAAAAAAAGTAAAATTTTATGTATTATTCAAGGCTGCTGCGCATTTCAGAAGCAGAAGTCCAACAATTAAAATTTATAAATACAACAGAGAGGAAAATCAAGCCAGCTCAGCGCCTGTTACTTGATTCATGAACGACGGGAGGGGCAAATAATGAATTATCTTTAGAGTATGCGAATCTCTTTATAATCTATTCTCAATAATCTATTAATAATAGCATAACAATAAAACTATTTTAAATAAATATATATCTATATACTAATACAGAATATAGTCCTTTGGGTTTGATCTCTGATAGTTTCATCAGTTGTATTGATTTTGTTATTATGCTTTGGTATAATTATGATTAAATAGGTACAGTGTACCTATTACCGGAGGGGATGATAAATTTCTCTAAGCTGGTTGTTTCTACATTCCCTCTTATTCACTTAAAAAAATTATCATAAACATATGGTACATGTAAAATAAAAATTTTACTTTCGTTTTTTATTTATTTATTTATTTTTTTTAAATAAAAATTTTAAATTAAAATATGTTGAAATTTGAACTTATGACCTCGGATAAAAAAAAAAAAAAAAAAAAAAATTTCGCAATCTTTTTTTTTATTAGAGGATGCATTTGATGACCACTAATCTTTTGAAGCACACTTTACTCTTGTACAGTGATGGCCACAATTAAGTCCCCACCTGATAGCTAGAGCCTTAATTAAGTATATGGTATATGGTGAAATATTTTAAATTTGAAAAGGTACCGGTAAAATAAAATCATCTGTACCAGATTTTACGTTTTACCTTTTCAGTCATTAGAATTATTTCACTATATACAGTATTATATACTATACTATTTACTTAAGGCTCTAGCTATCCGATGGGGACTTAATTGTGGCGCTCACTGTACTTCATAGGAAAGATAGGAGAATTGGTTGCCATGGTAACAAAATATAAATATTTTCCCATATTTATAAATTTTACATCTTGAATTCAGATGTACCTGTCGGAAACTAAACTAACACAACTTTCTCTTACTGTGGGTAAGAGAAAGTTTTGTGCTGTGCGACCAGTGACTAGATTTTTACTTTTTTTTTAAGGTGCGGGTCTCGGGGTGCTGATTTCGAGTTTCCAGCAGCCACAATTTTGAAGCTATCGACCTCAAATTTTTTTTTAATTAAAGATATTTAAAATATCTACCACTTATAGAAGCCCTTTTTTTGATTTTTGAAAAAATAAAATATTTTTTTTAGATTAATCGCATTAAAAAAAAAGATATTTTAAAAAAATCCGCACTATAACTTATAGATAATTAAATTAGTAATCATTGTGTTAAAAAATAATTAATTTTTTACCCTTAATTAATTAGCTGGAATCTTTCAAATGAAATGGGATAAATCCCTTGTTTACCTATGGGAAAAACTAACGCCATCTCTTGCCGCCTAGAGTAACTCGCTACTGAATCGTCTTCTAACGGATTTTCGAGACGCGCACCTAAATCTTAGATGAAAAGTCAAATGACCAGCAAAGATCCTGAGGTTTGTTTTATGATAGTAACGTAATTATTTGTATTTCTTTCTCCCCTCGGCTTCTTGAAAAAATTTTTTGCTAACTTATAATTATAATCACACTCTGTCTTTACACTATGTGATTATTTTCATAATTTGATGAGAGGAGATTTAATTCCCAATTTCAAGTAGGAACGTTTTATTCTGAATCCTCTTTGGCTTCTCTCTACTGAAAAGTCCATTAGAGGGACATTTAAGAGAATTTGACCTATTCCCTTACTGAGAGGCAACCATTCATTCATTTGAAGGTCTTCTTCCTTCTGTTCTTAGAATCGCCTCATACTCGCTCACTCACTTATACACTCCCCTACATTCATTTCGTCATTTCATTTAATGAGTTGTTGCTTTTCCATCTCTTTGAAAGCTTCTTTCTTCTAATACAAAAAGGATTATTTTTGTATTTAGCTCCAAAAAGAGAAAAAAAAAATTAACAGGCTGCTGGCTGAACTTTTTTATCACTCTACAGCCTCTTCTTAACAACTGAACTTAATTCTAAATTTGACTCGCTACTATAGCATCATGGATGACGTTTTTGCTTGGCAGGAAGATCAAGATCTAACAAAGATTAAAATGCTTGTTTTTTATGGGAGAAAAATTCATAGAAATTTTATAATTTATAATAATTTAAGTCTATAAGACTGGAAAGTATGATATTTTTTAGACATTAGGCTGAGAATCCTTGGCTTGCGTAAATTAGTTTTGGTTTCTGCAATATCAAGATTACTAATGTATTTTCGAAAAATTTACTTTTCTTTTTTTTTATAATAAAAAAAAATTTTTATTTATAATAATATTATAGGTTTTTTTTGTTTTTTCGGTTTTACTGTTTAATTACAACGTTTCGGCCACTCATTCTGTGGCCTTCTTCAGGTACAATTCAGTTAAGATTACAAAGGTTGTTACATCTGTGACAATCTCATTTGAATTCAATTAAAAGATTGTTACATCTGTGACAACCTATGTAATCTTAACTGAATGGCCTAACCGTTGTAATTTTTACAAATAAACCACAGTTAAATTGCAAATCAAATTATTTTATTAATAAAAATAACTGCTTTACAGTATATGAGCATATTATATTAAGATTTTTATTTTTGCGAAATCATCTAATGGACCTTTTTTGAGCCTGGGACTCCCATCTGACACTTGGGACACCTACCTAAATTTCAATTCAGCCTTGAGCAACTCGATCAATCATCCCTACATAATTATATAAATTAAGGAGAAGTAAAGAAAGGAATGTTATTATTCATAATTTTATTAATAAAGGTATTTCTAGACATATAAAAATTATATCATTATGTAATATAGTTTGGCGCCTGGTCCTCATCGCGCCTCTCCAAGCAAATGGTTTTATACTTGTGCCATCATAAAAACCAATCTCTCTAGCACCAAGGATGGTCTGGCGCCAAGTTGGCCGATATATTATTTACAAATAAATGATATAAAAGTGGTTCTTACATTCATTGCTCTTTGATTTCGATCATCATCAAAAAATTTATGTTAAATGGGAAAATATTTATATTTTGTTACCATGGCAACCATTTCTATTTTTTCTATGGAGTACAAGAGTAATGTGGTCTTCCGAATATCTCAATGACAAAATGAGAATATACATTTTAAAGAGAATCTAAAAAATAATTGATTTTTGAATTAAAAAAAAAAAAAAAAATTGTTGGAGCGAATTTTGAGAAAATCGAAAAAAAAGTGCATCAGTAAAGTACTAGTACTCTTTGGTCGATTTTGTTCAAAAGCTTCGTGTCACGTCCCATGGGGGTAATAACTACATAATACATAACTTAAATATAAAATGTCAACATCCTAGCTATTTTCTTTCTTGAGATGTTTTGTTCACAGACAGACCATGTCGAGAAAAAAAACCACTTTTTTGGATTCAGGGACCTCAAAACGTGTATATCCATCAAAATCTCGACATCGAATTTTTGACATGAATCCAATACTTTCTCTATAGGTATATTAACATAATTATAGAGATAAGAGAAAGTAAAAATATAAATATTTTCTCATTCTTATAAATTTTACATTTTGAAATTCGAATGTACCGTGATGTTGAAAACTAAATATATTTCGATACAAAAAATCTGGTCTGACAAGAACACAGAACACAACTTTCTCTTGCCGAAGAGTAAGAGAAAGTTGTATGCTGTTCGACCAGGCACACCACATTTTTATTTTCCTTTTGTTCTGAGAATATTAATAATATTCATATAGCAAGGAAAAAAATATTTTTTATAATACAAGTTCCTTTGTTAGATTGATTATTTCCTTTTATCCAAGTTTTCTTTTGAATTAGACATTAAAATCCACTAAAAGTTTTTTTTTTTGAATCTTATTTTAATAATATATATATTATTATCTATATTTGCGCTTTTATTTTAATATTTATGAATTTAAAATGATTTTTAAATGAAGATATACTGATATAAAACATAATTCCACATCTTGATAATCACATTATATTTACATTAGTCGATGAAGGCTATTAGTGAAATGTAAAAAGTGGCTATTATTTTCTCTTTAAATGTTCATTTAAATTTTTCCTTGGAAAAAGAATAAAAATTTTTTATTTTCACTTTACTCATTGAATTAGTGACTATTAAAAAAAAAAATTATTTTTGATATAAGTATTTTATCGGGGCCCCCCCCCCCCCCCCCCCCCCCCCCCGGGTTAAAAGTTAAAAAATTATATATTATAATTTGATTCAAAAAAAGTGAAGTTGCAAAACTTTAGGGCACTTTTCCTTCATATTTATCTGAGAATATTTGAACACGATAGCTTAAAAACGCAATTAGTTAGATCGATGAAATTTTATATTTTTTACTATAATTAATTACCTTTGAATAAATGAATTTACATATATTTTCAAAAATATTGCTGTGATATTATAAATATCAAAATTTTATTGCTTGAATGATGGCTGTGATGTAATTTTGATATTAAGGTGCGCGTCTCGAAAAACGGTTAGAACACTATTAACTACCGAGTTACTCTAGACGGCAAGAGATGGCGTTAGTTTTTCCTATAAGAAAACAACCATTTCATTTGAAAGATTCCAGTTAATTATTTAAGGGTAAAAAATTAACTATTTTTTAACACAATGATTACTAATTTAATTATCTATAAGTTATAGAGCGGATTTTTTAAAAATATCTTTTATTTAATGCGATTTATCAAAAAAAAAATTTATTTTTTCGAAAATCAAAAAAAGGGCTTCTATAAATTGTAGATATTTTAAATAGCTTTAATTAAAAAAAAAAATTGAGGTTGATAGCTTCAAAATTGTGGCCACTGGAAATTCCCAAAATTAGCACCCCGAGACGCGCACCTTAAGATGGAAATAGCACAAAAGAAATTAGTAGTTAATTAAACTTCTAGAATAAGACGTTTCGGTGTACAGCCGTGCCACAAGTGCCAGAGAGTGACGCCTTGAGCTTAGGCAAGCAAAATATTTTGCTGTTAGAAGTGTTGTCTTAAAAGTAGCTTTCCCCTTCAGTCGCATTAAAAAAAAAAGATGATTTATTTATTTTAAAAATGTTGGTTTGGTTGACTAAGCTCAAGACTCCACTATCGAGCACATACATTACTGTACATTTATTGTGCCATCTTCAGGGTTTTAAACACATGAAATAAATTTTATAAACATGTGATCAAAATTGTTAGTTTTTTTTTTCAATAATAAAAATATACATGCAACATATGCTTTATAAAATTTTTGTATGATATTTGTACAATTTCCAATAACTTTATTAACACTCACACTCACACACACATTCACACAGTTTTCTCGGCAACTCAGCCCATATAAGACTTAAATGATACTCAATATTTAATAATTATAAATAAAGAAATATATATATCATGTGTTGGTCCATGAAGTAATTATGAAAAACATATAACAACTACGCCAAGCCCGGGGGCTGATTATAAATTAATTTTACATCTTGAATTTTAATATACGTAGGCTATAAGCGGAAACTAAATATATTTCGACACAAACAATCTGGTGTGACAAGCACAGAACACAACTTTCGTTTACCGAAAGTAAGAAAAAGTTGTATGTTGTGCGATCAGTCACACTAGATTATTTTATTCATGTAAATAGAGGGAAAATTTTTATTTATAAAATTCTTCTGCAATTTCTTTCTTCGTGTAGTTTTTTTTAATGTTCATTTTAAAATGTTTATTATTAAACAGATACTGTATGTTTGTACACACAAAATAGATATTAACTTTTTTTTTTATGTCATTCTAATCCTTCCTATAATCTATTTTGTCCGTTTTTGTCATATTTTATCAATCAAGCTTTCCTTTAAGCAGCTGCCAAATTGACAATTATTTCAAAAAAATATAAAATATTTTGCGAATTCAAGGAAAAGACTATTAATAGCTTATACTTCAGCTCTACCATTGCTATTTCAAACGCTATTCATTAAATTTATATCCAATTTAAACAAAAAAAAAAAAAAAAAAAAAAAAAACATTTTTTCTAAAGATGCTATTTCCCCAAAAGAATTGAGTTGGATGAGATTAGAATGCGTGTCGAAGCATAGGATCGCATGAGAGGCTAGGAGGTTCCTGGCGCCTCATGCATGCATGCATGTATGCGTGCATTCAGGCATGCAAGCCTCAACACACACGCTTCTCGAAACCAGACGATTAGACCACGTCCCACTCAAAAAAAAAAGGTTTATTTTTTTCGTCACTATCTGGTCTTATACTGTATACTAGTAATTTTTTAACGTTCACACACAAACTCATCTCTTTTTCTTTTTTTTTTTTTTACAATTCAAAATACAATCACGTACTTGACCATAAAAATATTTTTTTAATTCGTAACTATTTTTATGTATTTTTTTTCTATTACACAATTTTACTAAAAATTCTTTTTTTTTTTACGAACTCTGTGGTTTTGTTCTATAGCCTATATATAGGGCCTAATATCAGAGATGGGGGGGGGGGGGCATGATCTCGATCCTTTTGGATTTAAATCCGAAGAATCCGATCCAGGATTTTTGGATTTGGATAGAAAAAAAATCCTTTTTTTGGGGAGAATCTTGGATAGGCATCGAGTTTCAAATCGAAATGGGAGTGGATTTAAGGATTTTGATTGATCGTAATCCTTTTTGCTCTCTGGACTTAAGATCGGATCGCTATTTCTTTATGAGGTATTAGCAATCCTGGATTTTTGCGATCCTTTTCAAAGGATTTAAAAGGATTTCTAATTCTTTAAAACCTTATTTTTCAAATTGGCAACTCTGGTCAGAACATTCCGCAAAAAATTTCGTGTGAAAAAAAAATTTAGTTTCTTAAAAAAAAATTTTTAGCAGAAAAATTTTTGAGTTCAGGCCCCCCTAAAAAATTTCTATATACGCCCCTGAAATTACTATCCAATATGTAAAAGACCCCCTCGGCCCTCCCCCTTATATACGCCCCTGAGTAATTTATATAGTATATTTATCTTTTTGATATTAGTTTTTATTTTTATTATTCATTAATCAAAAACTGTTTTTATCTTATAGCATTATAGTTAATGATTATAGATATTTAAAAATTTTAACTTTTGATTTAGGCAAAAAATTTTGATGTTATGAATATAAACTGGTTATTTTGAATAAAATGAAAATATATGTGCAAGCTTAAGCAATAAAAAACAAGATTAAAGTACAAAACATATAAAGTCAATATTTGAGTAATAAATGGTTTTTATTTTTTTCTACTATGGCGTACCTTTTTTATGAATTTATGAACTTATGAACTTACAGGAAATTGAATGAGGATTTCAAAAAAATTGTTTCATTTTTGTGCCAAAATTGTATCATGGTTAAAAATTAAAATTAAACAAAAAACGCCATTTTTTTCAAGGATGTCATGATCCGATATAGGTCTTGATTTTTTCCCTAGAAGGTACCATCAGCCCCCAAAACATATCAAAAATTCAAATCAATCGATTCAGCCGTTCCTGAGAAAAAAATGTTTGTCTGATTTTTACATATTATGGTTTTTCTCAAAAACCATTTGAGATAGCGATCTGAAACTTTCAGCATCTTATTATTTTATTAGTACCTACAAATCCCCTATGTATCATTGAAATATGTTCCAAGGCCATTTTCACCATTATTATACCCCTAGGGCCTTTAGATGTTAATTCGGCGATTTCATTTGAAACTTGATCGGATTTCCCGATCAAATTGGATTTATGAATCACAAGTCCGGATCGAATTTTCGGATCGCAAATCTGGATCTGCCGATTGGGACAGCAATCCTTTTTCAAAATCGGATTGGATTGCCCGAACTTGCTGGATCGCTAATCCTTTGGCAGCGACCGGATCGGATTAGTGAATCGGATCGTCCGGATCGGATCGCTAATCCTTTTTAAAGGATTTTGCCCATCCCTGGCTAATATTGATTGATATACTGTAAATTTAAATTTTTATTTGACGTAAAAGCTTTTAAATTTATAAATAATAGATTTTTCGATCAAGTAAAATATTCTTAAAATAACAATCAAAAATAAATAAGTATTTTTTTTTCTCCTTAAAAAAATTTTTAAAAGCTAATCAAGTCGGGTAGTGTCGTAACTTAATTTTTTTTTTTTAATTAAGGAAAATATACATAGATGAGATATTAGATAAATTCCTTTGGTGAGGATGATTAATGAAATATTAATTTTAAAACGATTCAAACATGCATGACTCATTTGATATGCGATCAGGTGATATTTATTTATTCGTAATGATAATACGCTATATTTAATCGATAAAATGTACGAAGTTCATATGAAAATTATTTAACGGCCTATAGTGAAATAATAATGGTGCTCGTCTGCGGTCTATTCTATTAAAAAATTTCTATTTGAATGGGAAAAACAAAAAACGTTCAACCAAATTTGATATTCACGTTAGAAAACCAAGTTCTTTTCAATTATCAGACTTAAAAAATTTTTTTAAATTTTTTTCTCGATAAGTCAAAAGTACTATCAATAAAATTTGTATTAATTAAATTAATTAACGAAAGAAGAGTTGAATAATTTTTGACGGAAACTCTCTAGATAATACAGTATAATTAATTTTTTTAAATTTTTTTATCATATATTTTGTCAGGTTTAAATGTGATAATTTTTAATTCCCTGAATATATGAAGTGTTTTTATTAAGAAATACTTTTATTTCAATCGGAATAGATTCACAACCATTCTGAAATTACAGATGTAAAAAAATTTGATATGACTGTCAGCACATCATTCAACTTTTTCTTATCTTCGGCATTTTAAAGTTGTATTTTGTACTTTCGGGGCAAATTTTTTGTGTCGATATATCGCCTCTATCATAATGGCGAATGTCCTAAATTCAACAATTCGATAAAAGGCGTTTGAAAGTTTTATAAACATATATATGAATGAATAGGCCAGAATCAATAGCAAAGAATCGAAATATATTTTCGCCACTTTGCCACTCAAAAGAGAAGAAGTTTTAACAACGTTTGGGATGCTTAACTCAAATATTGAATTTTCGAACTTTCGCCTATGATTCTCAACAGGCGATATAACTATTATTTAGTTTTCTGCAGTTGATTAGAATTCAAAATGCGAATTTTGGAGTTTAGGCTTTCACAGTTGTTATAATTAATAAAAGAATTTGATTTTCCGTTTATCTGTGGTTTATTTATAAAAGTTACAACTTTTCGGCCACTCTATTCTGTGGCCTTCTTCAGGTACAATTCAGCTAAGATTATAAACGTTGTTATCTGTGACATCTCATTTGAATTAGTGACCTGTATTGTACCTGAATGAAGTACCGAGAATGAGTGGCCGAAACGTTGTTACTTTTACAAATAAACCACAGTTAAACAGAAAATCAAATTCTTTTATTAACTCAAAATGCAAAATTTATAATCAGATAGAAGTCTATTTATATTTTATCACTACAGCAATCGTCTTTTCTATGGAACATTTTAAAGAGCATCTAAAATCAAAATCATCGGTACCTAACTTAAAAATAAAATTCCAACCATATGGCTCCGAGTCCTCTCGTTTTATTTTAAAAAAACACACACACACACAGACCATTTTACTTTAAAACGTGTATTTCCATCAATATCAAACTTTTAATATCAATGTCTTTCTTTCAATATATTAACTTGAGCCTATATAGTCAAGAAAAAGTAAAAATTAAAAAAAAAAAATGGAAGTTAAAAAAAAAACACAAATGTGCTTGAACTTTCACGGTTTTCATAAAATCTGTTCTCAAGAAAAGAGGAAAAACATCGAAGGAATTTTATAAAGGAAAAATTTGCCTTTCTTTTGCTTGCGGTCTTAAATCATCCAACATTAATTAATTTAATTAATAATTAACCAACAAAAAAAAAAGAAAGAAGAAAATTTCATATGTCAACTTTTGTTAACACTTTTTTTTTATTTCATTTTAAGTCTTTGTTATTATATTGCTAGCCAATCTACAAAAATTATTTTCTAATGTCAATCAATTGTTGTCGGATGCGAAACCCTTGACCCCTAGCACAAGAGAGAGAAACTCCAAGGGTTAAAAAAGTTTCACCTCAACTATGTTTTCACTGATAATGACAAAATGCAAAAACGATAATAATTTATCCAAATTCTTTAAGTAATAATTTAAGGAAAAACAGGCCTATTTAGATTTAAAATTATCATATTATCAAAGAAAATCTCACTCCATATAAAAAGAAACAACATCACGCAACTCACATTGCTAAAGCAACATTGTTGGCTCAGAGGCGGAACTTATTGCAAAAAAAAATGTCTTCTAGATAAACTCACGACAATTAGTCTCTCGCTCTTTTTTGCAATATTTGAGAACGATCCAAATAAAAACGAAATGTATATATTCAGAATGAAGATTTATTATTGAAATTTTGCAATCCAAGTAGTCGAATAGAAGCAGAGAACTTTTATTTTTTATTTGTAATATAAGAGAAATATTTTGATCAATTATTTAAACAAAATTCGAAAAAAAAGATTATTTTGCATTTTATCTGCACTATTTGTCTTTTTTTTTCGCTTGAGAAAAAAAACATTTGTATTTACATTTGGTTTTAGAGGATGTTTATCTTCGTGAAGAATAAGATCTTTTGTCCCTCACAAAAGAACAAACAAACAACAGCAAGCGAGAGGGACCTGAATATAACCAACAGATGACTTAAGTATAATAATATTATTAATTTAACTTTTTGTTTTTTGGTTCCGTCCATATTTATTAAAATTTATAATAATAATATGAATATATTAAAACGAATTTCAGGCTTCTAGAACATGAAGTGAGACTTATGCTAGTAAGGTTCAATTTAATATGATTTTCATTTAAACAGAAAAAATTTTAATTATATAATTGGAATGTTAATGAATAACCATTCATTAAATTTAATTAATTAAATTGTGAATGGATTATATTAAATACGTGTAATACCTATTATAATTTAGTTCAGATTCTTTAATACATAATAATTATCTACTAAACGAGAAGAAAATAGGTTTAAAATTAAAACTTTTAATAAAAAATAATTGATTTTTGAATTTTAATCAAAATCGTTGGAGCGAATTTTGAGAAAACGAAAAAAAAAAAACTGAAAAAGTGCATCAGAAAAGTACTAGTACTTTTGGGCCGAATTTGTTCAAAAGCTTCGTGTCAAGTCCCAAGGGGTGCCTAAATTTAATATAAAACTTCAAGCTCCTAGTTCTTTTCGTTCTTTAGATATTTTGTTCACAGCCACACAGACAGACAGACAGATAGAACATGTTACGAAAACCACTTTTTTGCATTCAGGGGACCTCAAAACGTGTATATCCATCAAAATCTCGACATGGAATTTTTGATACTTTCTCTTACCTATATATTACATATATACATAGGTAAGAGAAAGTAAATAAAAAGTAAAAAGTCAATTCCTTAATTTTCTCAGAGGATTTTGTGTAGGCCTATTTCAATTTTATTTAATTATTTTTTTTTTTTCTTTATTTTTCAGCCTTTGACTTTGGTCTTTCGGGCCTCACTTTTTATAACAAATTTTATGTTTCACATGCATTCCCTTCCCCTGTGCACAAGAGTCGGAGGGCTTGCGACGACAATGGTCAAGAGTTTTCTAAAGGCTAATATTTATAGAATAATTAGGTTGCATTTTAGCAATGAAAAGATACTCTAGAGTCAGCACTTCCAGTACCGGGGCCAACTACACCAAGCCCGAGTGCCGCTTTGATTCTAATATTGTTGGTTCCTTTCATCGTGTTATAGACTATATTTAAACTCTCCAGGAATATTTAACAAGTGTAGCAGTATCTTCATGAATAGATGATATTAATTAAAACACTTTCTCTTCCTTGAAGTATCGCAATTTTATCATAAAGTTCAAATTCAAGTGGTCTCCACTTGATGGTCGTCATTCTGGCGAAGGGAGTGAGGAAAATCCCTTCATAAAGTTCATCAAAACATCTCTATTATTGATAATGTATATTGCCCTGATGAAGGTCGTGATTGGCGACCGAAACGTCGGCAAATAAAAATTAAATAAAAGATTTTTTTATTTAATCTCCTGGCTGCAAAGTCCCTGCGAATCCTGAATAATGTATAAACCTTATACAAATATCAAAAAATATTAATATCCATGATAGCTGAAAAATTTTGAACGTATACGTATACTGTACTGTATACAGTGAGGGCAATATTAAGTCCCCACCCATGCGTTTTCTACTTGTGATTTTTTCATTGTTTTTAAGAAAATATTATATAGGCCTATTTTTTAATGGAAACCTTCATGGTCCAAACCTAGAAAATTTCCAATAAAGATTTTCATTTTCTTTTATAATAACAATGAAATAATCACAAGAAGAAAACGCATGGGTGGGACTTAATATTGTCCCTCACTGTACGTGACATATATTGTTGAACGTTCCCTATTTTTTAAATCCGCCATTGAAAAAATAAACCAACAAAAAGGATCAAGTAAAAAATTTAATATAATAAAAAAATCTCTCTCTTGTTCTTCTATATATTCATAAATAGATTTCTTCTTGAAAAAAAAAAAAAAAAAAATAAATCTTCAATCCGATTCGAGACAAAAGAATTCTACAAATGAACATAATATTATTATTTATGATAATCTCTAAACCCTCAGGCTGCTTTTTGGCTCACGTTTATTTAAATTTATTTCATTTTTGAGTTTATTTTATTTATTTTGGCGCTTTCATTCCTTTATCTTTCATCTTGCGCCCTCACTTTATCTTCTACTTTCTTATTTAAATAAGGATAATTTTTAGTAGCTCCAACTTCAAACTAAGTCTAATTAAGAGATTTATTTAATTTAAATTGAATTTTTTTTTAAACTTTTAAAACAGTTTACAATTTTATTTTTTCATTCATTAATTTATGTATGAAATTCAAAAATCACCCGACCTCTATTTGTAGCCATTGGAGCTGTTTTCTATTAATTTGTAAAATTTTTGTCCCTCAATTGAAAATTAATCATATTTAAAAGCTTTTCGTGAATTCAAATTATTTTTGCTTATACAAATAAAGAATTATGAGTTCTATATTTTATCCATAACGAATATAAAAGTTATGTGATGGCGACATCATATACGTGTATAATTTATTTATATAATAATAATATCATCGATTATTAATATGAAAAATTCAGTCATAAATATTCTAACCGCGTTTTATTTATATATTTTTCATTATCAAAGCCAACTATATATCTAATACTATTAAACGAGCAATGTATGTACAGTGCGGGACAATATTAAGTCCCATCCATGAGTTTTCTACTTGTGATTAAGGAAAGATTCTTCTTTGGGAACTCTTGAGTACTAGTACTTTACTGATGTACTTTTTTAGTTTTTTTTTCACTTTTCTCTTAATTCGCTTTAACGATTCAAAACAATACTTCAATTAAATGGAAATATTTCTTTATCTATTAGCTTAAGCAAAGTAATACTTTTATAACCTATTGAGTTTAATCAGCCCCTGTTTAATGGCCATCAGTCATTTCGGTTTTTTCTTTTTCCAAAAACATTACGGTACTTAATAATTAATGCCCACCTCCCCTCCTCCCCTGCGGCTCCTTCCCTTAATGCATTTTAGCATTTATAATTTGTGTTTTTTTTTTTCCTGACATCAAAATGATCGCCTTCATGTAGATGATAATTAATCGCTTGAGGATTGCCCTCGGGAATTTTTTTTTTTTTTTTTTTTCTTTAAAATTTCTCTTCGAGTCTGAGCGCTGTCATTTGTCAAGTTTACATTTTAGGCCTAGACGAGAATTTTGTTTCTCCATTAGTAAATAATTTAAAGAAAATAAATAATAAATGATTTATATTTCAGGAGCTTTTCTGGGGGGTTACCGAAATATCGACAAAGGGGAAGAAAGATAAAATTCTCATTTCTTTTGACTTTTTCAATTATAATCGTAATATATGAATATATGAATGAGTTAACGTCTAAATATATAAATGAATTATTCAATGTCTATAAGACTTGAAATACAGAACACTTTTGCTTTCGTTATTGAATATAACCTTGTCTTAGATTGAATTTTATTAACATATACTGGTACATCATAAGAAGGGATTATAAAGGAAGAATTAAAGACCAAAGCTACAAAATTAAATAAAAGTTACCCCGAGAAAAATTGTCCTTGTTTCGTAAATTTTGACCTGCTCTCAAGGCGCATCACTGTTTGCCAGCTGGCTGTGCCATTTAACAAAGCCAGCGATTGTAACACGTCTACATATGTGTTGGCATTCATTTAGTTTAGTTGCACAATGTTCACTGACGAGGATTTACTAATTGCTTCAGCTGCGGTTATCATACTCGAGATTGAAAAAAAGACGGCGCAAAGACGGTTTTGAGTATGTCCAAGCCTTCAAAGTAGAGCATAATATGAAAATCGTGACTTAATGAAGGATTTACTATTGAACGATATGGACGAATTGAATCTTGAGTACAGATCTGGATGTGGTTTCACAAACTTTTTTCGAATGAGAAGTAGTGATTTTGAAGTTCTTCTAAATGTTCTTCTAATCTATTTTTAATAAATAAGTCTAGCAGTTATTTTACGATTTCTTGCGATAGAAGATTTCTATCATTCGCTAAGTTACATATTCAAAATGTCGAAGCAAATAATTTCAAAAATAATACCGAATGCTTGAGATGCAATAGTCGGAGTTTTACGAGATTACATCAAGATAAGAAAGTTAAAGTATCTATTAAAAATTAAAAAAATATATAACTTATCGTAAAATGTTTCACAAAACTAATATAAATTCTATACATAAAAACAGTGTAAAACAGAAATTGAAATTTTAGAAAGTTGAATTAGATACTATAGTTCCATCAAAATATTGTCCATTATAGTTCCGTCAAAATACTGTCCAGAGAATCAGAGTCAGTAATCTCATATGAAGAAGTCGGCGTGGGGCTTTGCAGTGAGTGTCGAATGGTCGTCGACATTCGACCAGAATAAGAAGGTTGTTGAGAATGTGGAGGGTCACTAGGAATATATACAGGTACTACCGGGGAAGAAAATGGTGACTGAGAAAAGTGTGGTACATTGTAAAAAGGCTGCGAGTAAGTTGTGTTGACTGAATTGGTGTTGTCATATTTTCCCATTTCGGCCTCAAATAGAATATTACTGATGAGATGTTTCACTATGTGTTTTGCATTTAACGATGGAAGGTCTCTAATTCGCATCCCTACTTGATCTCCAAAAGACGTGTACTGGTCTTTCAATGCGTTACGCATATTAATTTCTTTCATAATGGAAAGGGCTTCTTCTGTGGCCGAAGACTTGTGTTTCTTTCGTGCAAGCGGAGACCTGAACAGTTTTTTTTTGCTTCCTTTTTTACCGCTTTCACAAGTTACGTCGCTATCCTCGGGGGGCTTTTGGTTGACATTCTGAGTTTCTTCTTGAGTGACTTCCACATTCTCATCAGATATTTGCTGGTCCTAGAAAAACAAGAATGTTATCTAAAATAAAAATGCAATAAGTATTATCATTATTTTGTTTCAGATGCCACAAAGTGAGACTGATTGGAAAACTATTGCAAATGAGTTCAATGATAGATGAAATTTCCCAAATTGCATTGGCAAATAATAACAAAACTATAAGTATTTTCTTGTCGGTACCATCATAATTCAGAAAAAAATGCAAATATGATGATGTAACTTAGTAGAATTAAAATTAAAAATAGCGAGGTTTAGCATAAATTGTGAGAACATTTTTCAATTATTACCAATAAAATATTTCAAATATTATTAATTTTTATGTTCTTACCTGCGTGTGCTTGTCCGTCATTCCTCTTGGTTGATTTCGATCCTTGAGAAAAAGCATGCTGCTATAGCAGAACCATTTACTTTTGTAAACATCTTCGCTTCCAGCACCAGATTTAATAGCGTCTCTCTCTTTTTTTATTTCTCGCAAAAAATGACACACCAAGTTCTTGATTTTTCTTTCCACTTCCTCTTTCTCCACTCCAAAAGTGACCGAAATTTCCAATAGGGCGTCCATTTTTTTGTTCCTGTCTTTGTAATCTTCTAAACGACAGTCCCACAAAATAGGACGAGCCCGGTATAGATTTATCAAATTAACAACTTTCTCGTTCGTCCACTCCATTTGAAAGTATGTGCTAAGACATGAAAGTCTGAATCACAACTGAAGCCGCTTGAGGCCAGTGGTTGGCACGTCCCCACTCTCCGTTCTCATTGGCTTCCTTTGAAGGAGACCGACACTTGAGCAATTTTCATTGGCACACGGCTGGCTTATTGGCACGTGCCAAAGGTCAAAACTACATCGTATCGGCTTTGCCAATTGGCAAACAGCGGCATAGTGAAGACGCGCCTTCATACTGAATCGATAAATTTTGACCTGTTTGTATCCTGCCACTGATAAATTTGCCCGGTTTTCAACCTAACCGATTTTATTGAGTCTGAAAATTGTAGTTTTTTTGACTTGCTGCCGTCACTTTTGCCCTGATTCCATACTGCTGCAAAGAATATTGCTCTTTACTGATCTCCCTCCCCCCATAGCCGCCGTTTTATACTTTCAAAGAGGACCTTGTGGAAATAATTCGATTCGTAAATCTTTCAATTTCACCATCTTTCTCATCTTTTGCATCGGTACACTGTCTTGGTGAAACAAATTTAGCGTCACTTAATCTTATACCGACAACGACTGAACCGAATGTCATGAAATTTTCAACGTATCATTTGAAGGTTGGTTCTATCGAAAAACAAAAGCGGCATGGCATTTTTGACGCCATCTGTGTCTGAGTGACGAGACTAGATGACCATAGTGTTATTTCAAATTATTTGTTTTTGTGAGTCACTATTGCGTTCTTCAAATTCTAGATGTTTTTAATGTCTTTTTCGGCACCTTAGACAATTTAGATTCCTTAAATTTTTGTTGTTTAGAACGAGAAGCGAATTTTGAATTTTGTCCCTCTAGAACAAGAAGCGAGATTTCTAACTCTGTGCGAAGGCCCAGAGCGTGTTGTTAAAGAATTACAAAAATTAACAATTATTAATATACTTGGTTAATACATCCGCTTTAAATAAGATTATATTTTTGAGTTAAATATAATTATTTTCATTGATGCATTTATAATAACCAAATTAAAGAATGGAAGGTGACATCTTCAAAATTTTTAACGTTATTAAATAATGTACTTTATCAAGATAAATGTGATGGATTGTTGATTTCATATTTGAAGTCTCCTGAGGCGTGAATTTCAAAAAAAAAAAATTATAATATAAATGTCTATGTGATAATGACATTTTTAATTGAAGCATATGACTAGAAATGCAATCCATTATTTAATTCCAGCATTCAGAGTATTAACAGGATTTTCGTTAATTAAAATTATTATTACAAATATAATGGATTTAGTCACTAAAATAGGAGAAATAATTAGTTTTTTTTCGGCCTACTTCAATTTACGAATATAGGCCTATTATAAAAAAAAGTAGGAAAAAACCGCAAGTTGACCTAATATGATATATAGACTGCGTTCATTTAAATTAATTGGTAACTAATTTGTGAAGACAGATACAGTATCGATCCGAGTCAAAGCTGGTACAGTGAGCGCCACAATTAAGTCCCCACTTGATAGTTAAGCCTTAAGTAAATGGCATAGTATATTGGACCTAAAGTAAAATAATTTTAATGACCGAAAAGGTAAAACATAATATCTGGTACAGATGATTTATTTTACCTTTTCAAATTTACCATATACTTAAGGCTAAAGCTATCAGGTGGGGACTTAATTGTCCCGCTCACTGTACAAAACCCGGTTAAACATCAAAAAATGTAATTAATGCCTTGTGCCAGGTGAGGCTGGAGAATCATCATCTATTATGAGATGTTATTTTATGGCCAGCTGAAATACACTATCAACATTTAACAAAATAAAAGCAAAGTCTTGAACAAAAACTGCCAGAAATGTTGAATAGAAAAGGAATTGTGGTGCACTAGAACAATGCCAGATTACACACTTCTTTGGACACTCAGCAGAAATTAAGAGTCTTGTACATATTGATGCCTCCACCTCATAGTCCAGACATGGCACCTTCGAATCTTTCTTTATCAATCTTTTCAAAAATTCCTGAATGGCTAAATTTAAACATCAAAAGAGGACTGCAGAAATCACTTGCCGCAGTGTTTCTTGTAGAAATTCCGACAGTTCTTTACTGTTGGTTCTAACTGAAAAATGACAAAAAGTCATTGATCAAAATGGAGCATAATTGTTTTAAACAACCTAAGAATAACTTTTATAATAAAATACTAAAACTTCAAGTTGATAGGGGTCAGATATAACCCAAGAGTCCGTGTTTTTTTTTTTTTTTTTTTTTAAGGTCTTTTATTGGCATCTGAGGCCATTTATACCCCGGTATTGGTATCCGATTGAATTGAAATAAATTTTTTTCGCTTGGGACTGAATGCGAACCCTCGACCTCTAGCACACAGGTCAAGGGTCACAGTGCATGTTAATTATATAGTACTTTATATCACCTTCCCGATGTAGAATAAAATACCCTGACTCTTTATATTTATTTTAAAATTAACCAGAATATTCAAGATTAAATAAAATTGCTCTCTAATTAAGCTTTTAAAATGTTCTTAAGAAGTTCCCGAAACATGAAATATTTGAAATTAATATCTTAAATACATCTCTCTTTAAATTACTTTATACTAGTTTCTTATATTATATATGCGTTCTTTCTTTGAAACATAATAATAAACTCTAAATAATTATAATTTTTTCTTTCACTGTGCGTGCATGTGCGTGTGAAGTTCGCTAAAGCCCAAGAACATCTTGATGAGCAAGGAGAGAGAGAGATAGAGGAAAAATTGAACTGTTCCTCCATTCAGCCCACATATTTGATATGTTTATAATTAAGGAAAGAAAAAACATGCTTTTTGGTTAACTTTACGGTATCTTCTCGTCTCTCTTGAGACTAATTAGTTGACTATAAAAATTTGCTCGGTTATCAAAATAATCAAACGTTGAGCTCGATAGACACGATAGCCACGCTGAAGCTTCACTGCTTTCATTCAACTTTTGTATCAAGTTCTAGGCTAGCAATTCGTAATTATGATTCATCGAACGAAAATAAAATATCATTACACAATCAACTTTACTTTCTGGCTAGAAAGTCATTGTCTTCTTAAGAGATAATTAGAGACGTTATTTGCAGGACTGAACAAAAAATTTGTGCATAAAGCAGATATATTTCAAAAGAAAAAAATCTGGTGTGACTGGTCGCACAGCACACAACTTTCTCTTACCTTCGGTAATCGAAAGTTGTGTACTGTGCTTGTCACACCAGATTTTTTGTGTCGACATATATTTAGTTCCCAACAGTACGGTACATTTGAATTCAAGATGTAAAATTTTTAAACATGGGAAAATATTTATATTTTGTTGTTTTTTGCTAAGTTGCCGAAAAGACTGTGTTAGTGTGAGTGTGAATGAGAAAATAGTGTGAATGTTTAAAAAAAAAAAAATTATATTTTGTTACCTTAGCAACCATTTCTCCTACCTTTCTTATGATCGTATAAGAGTAAAGTGGTCTTCAGAAGATTTCAATGGCAAAATAAGAATATACATGTTGAAAGAGCATCTAAAAAATTATTAATATTTTTGAATTTTAATCAAAATCGTTGAAGCGAATTTTGAGAAAATCGAAAAAAACTGAAAAAGTACATCAGTAAAGTGCTAGTACTTTTTGGCCGATTTTAATTAAAAGCTTAATTTCATGCCCTAAAGGGGCTTAAATATAAAATTTCAACTTCCTAGCTCAATTCCTTCATGCTTTAAATTGAACAGACCATGTTGCGAAAACCACTTTTTTTGTTTCAGGGAACCTCAAAACGTGCATATCCATCCAAATCTCGACATTGAATTTTTGACATGAATCCAATGCTTTCTCTCTATAGGTATATGTGCATATTAACATATACCTATAGGTAAGAGAAAGTAATAATTTATTATTATTTGGAATTGCCCTTATTTACCTGAGGTACTTTCGTGTATGCAGACATACACCTCACACCAAACCGGCCTCTGTCCGTAGCCATCTAGCGGCTCTCCGTGAAGTTACATCATTTCCTATTTCTAACTCCTCCTCCTTCGTTTATTTCTAGCTAATGAACTAATTCTATGTCTAGTTCACTAGGTTCCTTTTATCTAACCTTTTCTCCCATACGGAGGTTGTCCTAGTTTAAGAAGGGACTAAAATAAAAAATAGTCTATATTTTTTTATAAAATATGATAATAGAATTATAAATAAAATGTTTTTTAATCCCTTCGTTAATATAAGCCTTCAATTAAAATACGTAGTATTTATTTCAATTAAATTAAACTTATTAATTTCTATTAACGTAAGACCCTAATGAGAATTTTTATTTTCTTTGTTTCAGGTGAGTAATTTTTCCACATTCTACATCCGTGACTTATTTGCAAAAAGCTTGAATATAAGTAAGTTCTTTTTAAATATAATTTATTTCAAAAAATATTTATTTTATACTCTTTTTTTTTACTTCAAATAGCATTCAATAATCGAATATGAATGAATTCTGTTCTGAGTTTTAAAATTTTTGAAATTTTTAATATGTTAAACGTCGAGAATCAACAAAATCTCGAAGTGGAATTTATTAAACAATTACAATACTTTATATAATCTTCATATACAAGACAGTAAATTTATGAACCTTTTTTGTTGTCGTAGCGAGTGAAGAGAGTAATTAGCCTACGAGCAAAGCATTCGGTAATAATAATTATATATGGACCCTGTTACGCATTATTGAGTCAAGCGCCAGCTACCGAGTTTTGAGAAAATTAACATTAAAGCTTTTTGTTTTCATTGGATTATAGGTCTATATAATTTTTCTTGTCAATTGTGCAAGTAACATTAAATATAAATTTTTTTAGGACATATTTCATAAAAAATATCGCATTTGAAACAATATTCCGTGCTTAACTCAATTTTGAATTTTTTGGCGCTTGACACACTAACGCATAACAGGGTCCATATATAGTCTACTAATTCACTTTTTGCTCATATAATTTATCAAATTTTTTTTTCTAAATGGAAATTTTTTTATTTAATATCCATCTCTATTATAGAATTTCGATATTCGATTTCGTCTTTATGATGAAAAATATCTATTTTCCACCCATCCATTTTGATAAAAATCTATTTTTATTTGTTTTTTAGCTTAAGAATTTTCCCTTCAAACAAACAAAAATATAAAACTTTTTTTTTTCTTTCATTTATTTTTATATTTCCATAATTTTTCACCTGCCAAACTTGTCTTTATATTATTAATTAGATGTGGTGGTATATTTGTTTTTCACCTTCGGTTATTTCCTGGAAGTCAAACAACAGTGACGAATGGGAAAATAGAATTGGCAAGGGGGACCAAAGGGGTCTCTCTCTCTCTCTCTCTCTTCTCTCTTTCGCCCCTTGACTTTCTTCCTGAGCCAAATTCTAGCTGACGGCTGTCCTCTGCGTCTTTTATTTTAAGGCCTCTCCAATTGCATTCTGTCCCATTCTTTCTGTTTTTAACCACTGAGATTGACCCCAGTAAACTCGAGGGAAATTTTTTTCCGATCCGCCACTCCATGTCTCATTTACTCTATACGCCTCTCTATCTAACAAATAGATTTGCCATGGTTTTTTTTTTTTTTTTTTTTTTCTTTGGAAAGAGAATAAGAATTTTTTTCTTTTGTCATTTAATTCCACACTTTTTTTTTATTTTAAATGAGAATCTGAAGAGACGTTTTTTATTTTCAAAAATATTGTAGGCCTACAATTTTTTTGATAATCAAAATTCAGATTTCTTTAGGTATTTTACCGACAAGCAGACAACCGAAAACCAGACCCGTATCAATCAGTACTGAAAGCAATATTTTTTCCTTTATCTCCCAATTTGAAAAATTTGAACAAATAACAGCTATAAATAATTAAAACTCGAATGATCAAGACAAGGGCGGATACAAGGGAGGGGGGGGGGGTAAAGGGGTAATGTGTTTGAAAAAAATACTTTTTTTTCGAAAAAAAAAAATTATTTTTAATGTAAAAATTTAAAAATTAATACTTAAAAATTTGATTTGTATTTATATTCTGGCAAACAAGTACAGAATGCGCCTTTGAATTACCGAAATTAAGAAAAAATTGTATGCTATGCGACCATTCACACCAGATTACCCCCCCCCCCCCCGAGAAACACCTCTGAATCCGCTCTTGGATCAAGATGAAATACTGTAGTATAGAAATTTAATTGGTGGCCAAAATGGTGATCTGCCGAAGGCCAATTTTCTTTAAAAACTAACTAACTAACTAGTATAGAAAACAATGAAATTATCTTAAGAATTTTAATAATTTTTCAAATGCTTAAAGTACTTTTCAAATTAATTAAAGTAATAATATTGACATTTTTGTTTTTTGAAAGCCAAAAGCATACTTTTCAAAAAAGCACTTCAAAATTAAACTTCCTGGAATTATTTGAAAGTATCGAGTACATTTTTATTTAAGTAATCGTATTACTGAGTACTATAGCTTTGTCGATGTGGGAAGGGAGGTTTTGAGGAAGGATATAAATGCAGGCAGCCAAGAAATAAAAACGCTCTCGATTCCCTTTGAATGTCCAGACGTTTCGGGCAGGAAGGGAGGTTTTGTAATCATACCAATTTTGACTCTTCAAAATTTTAATATTTATAAAAAAAGATCTCCTAAACGATGGGGGAGGTAGTAGAAGAATGGCGGTCTTAGCTCGAGAAGTCGAGATTACCATCTAAGTACTCATCACATCTGACCTCCTTAGTGTGCACCATACATTAGAAATTCGATTATGCAAAGGCGAGGAGTTCAGCTCTAAAAAAAAAAAATTTGTATTTAATTTTCCTGGACACATCTGAATATAATCCGTATAATCAATCTTCACGTTATTCATCAAATTTCATTTTCTCTTACCTATATATGTAATATAGAGAGAAAGTATTGCGGTCATGTCAAACATTTGATGGGTTTACACGTTTTTTTTTATAATTTACACTAAATTTTGTCATTTCAGGAGTGGAACTACTGTATATTACAAAAGATGCGAATTAATGCAATTTATTAAGCATATTTTTTTAACTCTTTATAAAGGCCTGAATATCTATTCAAACCAAATTTCCTTTCAATATTTTTTTATACGAGGAATTTTAAAAATTCAGAATAATTACAAGAGATAAACTTTTATCTCTTAATATGTTAATGCAAATATCTAGGAGATTAGAATCCCCATCCCCCTTCTCACACATACGCACACACACCTCTCCATTGCATATTAGCATATTAAGTTGGGTATATATTTGCTATCGAATATTGATGATTTTCCTCAAAAGGGCAGATGGATAGGGAAGGGAATAAAAAAAATTTAAGAACTGCTTCATCCTTTTAAACAGCATACCAAATACTGATAGAGAGAATAAATTTGCAGATGTAAAAAATCCCTTTTAAGATAATTAATTATTATTTTAAAAAGCAAATATAATGCGCCAATTTGGACGAGGAGCTTTTGATTTATACGAAACATAATTTTTTTTTTCAACTGAACATTGAGAAATGTTTAATGCAGTGAACTGTCTTCTCATTTCTGATTACTGAATTTTATTTTTTTGTTGCCGAATTTTATTAGTATGCTTATAGCTTATGTATATTCTGGAGAAGGGGGGTTTATAAACAATTTAAAAGAGCGAGAATTTATGATTATTTAATTTATTAATTAAAATCAAGCCAGGGCTGTCGTTTCGGTCTCATAACGGATCATCTTCAGAGCTATAATATAAACAGATTCAAAGAATATAATAGCTATTTAATACATTTGATAATAAATGAAAACTTTTTTCTTTTTTTATATTGACAACAGAGACAAAAATCATATAAAATACCAAATTTATATTTATGTAGGTCAATGCTAATATATAAATACTCATGTAGTTATTATTAGACAGCTTATAACCTAAATACTACACTTTATTAATTATTCAATTAACCTTTTCTATAACACTCCCCCATGCCATGTAAAGATTTTAATATTATTTTGTAATTGTTATGTTATTGTAAAAAAATATAATTTAAAGAAATCTTCTTTATGTATTTTAGCTCTGAGGATGATCTTATATGTTACCGAAAAGTCAGCTCTGACCTGAGTTTAATAAAAAATCTCGACATCGAATTTTTGACATGGTCGCAATACTTTCTCTCCCTATATATTTCATATATGGACCCTGTTACGCATTAGTGTGTCAAGTGCCAACTACCAAGTTTTGAGAAAATTAACATTAAAGTTTTTTGTTTTCATTGGATTATACAATATATATTTTTTTTTTGTCAATTCTGCAAGTAACATTAAATATAAATTTTTTTAGGACATATTTCATTAAAAATACTATTAATTATAGCATTTGAAACAATATTCCGTGCTTAACTCAAATTTGAATTTTTTGGCGCTTGACACACTAATGCATAACAGGGTCCATATAGGGTAAGAGAAAGTAAAAAGACACTCTTAAAAATTGTATTTAAGAAATATTTTTAAGTTCTTGAAAAAAAAATTAATAAAAGAAGAAAAATTATATTATCTAGTTTAATTTAATCTGTTATTTGTTAGCCACATCAGTTTTTGAATAGATAAATAAAATACTAATATATGGATAATGTTATGCATGAAGAAACCAAGCGCTATTAAGATCGAAATTGAGATAAGACCGCCATCTTGTAGGGTAAAAGAAGATCTACCTTTAACTATCTCACAACATTATTTACTCTGTGCACTTTTTTTGTATAAAACAAGAAAAAGAGTATACAATTGTACAAATGAAATGCTCCTTATCTCAGATTTCGGTTAATGGCGCTTGGTTCCTTCATGCATAACATCATCCATATAAAAAAAGCAACTCCTAATTATTTTTGGAAAATATACATTCCTAAAAGATAAGGAATTTTAGTTTAATTGTTACTTTAAATGACAAGCAGAACTCATTCATATCAATAAATTTTTGTAAACTTCTCTTTAAAATTTGGCCATTTAGCTTGAAGAACTCATTTGAAGAGGACAATGTAATTTTTTTTTTTTCTTCTCTGTAATTAGAATGTCAAGACAAGTCTCGCTTGGACCATTTATCTAAATTTGCTTGTAGATAGAACTCGATGCATATGTTGTTTGCTGTCCACTTGGCTATGTTTTGTTTGACCCCTGTGGGCCCCTAGCCAGCCAGCATGCTGCTCTCTTGCCAGCCATCCTATTGCTCTATGTGCTTGCTATGTTGTTATGTTGGCCACAAACGCAGCTTTCTCTCTCCCTTCACTACATCATATTTTAAACTCTTGCATTTCTTTTACTAAATAAATACACGTAATTCATCAAGGTTTTTCTTAATCGGGTTTTATTTTTATATTTTTACTTCTATTCTTACTTGTTGTTTATTTTTTTTTTTTTAGAACAAAAAGTACGCAATATTTATTATTTTTCATCATAATAATCAGAGAGCAAAAAAAAAAAATTATTTTAACTACTAATTAACAAAATTAGCGTAAAATTTATCATGCTCTGTCTGATATCACAGTAATTAAACATTTAAATTATAATATTTTTTTAATAATATTTCTAAAAAGTAATACTGTTTATATTAAAATATCGCGACATTTTTTTTTTTTTTTCAAAAACACAGAATATCTGGGTTATAAACAGGAAATTTCAAAATCTTCATAAACCCTTTATAAATCATCAAATTCCAATTCTATAAAATTTTAATCTGAGAATTAAACTCTAAATAAGAAAATCCGGTATGAGTCACAAAACACAACTTTCTCTTTTTTACCTTCGGTCACGCCATATTTATCGTAGGCCTATCGACATATATTTAGTTTCCGATGCATTAGTAAAATTTATAAACAGAAAAATACGGTATATTTATATTTTGTTAGCATGACAAATATTTTTCTTATGATCTTTCCTACAATACTAAAGTGTACTTTAAACCATTTTGAGGCCAAAATGAGAATATCCATTTTAAAGAGCATCAAAAAAATCATTGATTATTGAATTTTAAACAAAACCATTAGAACCAATTTTGAGAAAATCGAAAAAAACTAAAAAAGTACATCAGTAAACTACTAGTACTTTTTGGCCAATTTTATTTAAAAGCTTCGTCTTACGTACCAAGGGAGTATCTTATTTAAATATCAAATTTCAACCTCCTAGCTATTTTCGTTCTTGAGATATATTGTTCACAGACACACAGACAAACCATATTGCGGACCCACATTTCCATCAAAAGAATGAATGACATCGTTGAAAAAATTGCATTATATATTAACATATTAATATATAGGTAAGAAAAAGTAAAAACAAAATAATCATGATTTAATATAAAATTTATAAGATCATTATTTTGATAATTCCGCTTGACATGAAAAAAAAAGTTATTATAGTTTCGCGTGGAAATCATATTTTGAAACGAAATCAAAGGGTTGCGTTGCTTATACCCTTTTTATAAAACTCGGACTTGTAACACTAACACGAGTTTCAAGAAGGAATTCGTCACGGTTGCAAATTTATATATCAGCAAGGCCTCATGGTAGTTAGACTTGCTCGCTTGCATGCATGCACTCGACTATAACAGGTTTTTGCGAAACGTGATCTCACCCGATTCCGATTGATCGAACTTAGAATAGAAACACGATAGTCACGAACTCAACTCAAATGAAAAATAATGCGAGATCTATTTTACTTGGTGCCAAAATAACTTTTAAAATTTTTCTTCAATTACTCACGGCAGAAAAAAAAAATTTATAATCTATAATAATGCCTATTTTGAAAATGTTATTTTTCAGGTTGACTAATTGAAAACGAAATGAAGCTGTTGACTTAAGAAATTAAAGAGATTAATTATACAAATTAACTATACCATAATAAGCTTGTGTAAATATATACTCGGATACATTTATAACTTATACGTTACGAGTCAAGGATTTTTGTCAATTTATTCACTTGAAAATTTAAAATTTGAAAGAATAATTGAAAAAATAATCCAGTTTTATTTGGACCTATGATATTTTCTTTATTAATATCGCCTATATTATATATCCTTCATTCATATATCACCCATTCATATGACGTTGGGAAAAATTAATTAATTTTTCAATCATCTGTCATCACAGTAAGCTGGTAGTTGTTTAATTCCTAAAACGTTATTACATAAACTATACTCTTGACTAAATATTATAAAATAAAAATAAAAAAAAATTCCATTTTTTGTGACACACCCATTCAACGAAATTTATAATATATTTTAGATATGAAAATGTTATACTTCTTATAGTAAAAGATAGATATTAGCTCTAGGCCCAAATAGAACAAACGATTTTTAGATGAACCTGGGACAATAATATTAATTAGTGTTTTTTATGCTGTATTAATTAGTTTTTAATTGTCCTTTCTTGAGATTAGTCCGTTTTATCTTCCATTACTTAGATACTAGCTTCGAAGAAGGCGAACCCTGCTAGTATTAATACATAGATAGAAAGTACATTCATGTCAAAAATTCGATGTAGAGATTTTAATGGAAATAGACGTTGAGAGGTCCACTGAATAAAAAAAAAAAAAAAATAGGCAAAATAGTCTGTGTTCAAAATAGGAAAAAAATCAGCTACGAAGTGGAAATTTTATATTTAAATTAGGCAACCCTCTAGGGCGTGAAAGTAAGCTTTTAATCAAAATCGGCCAAAGAGTACTAGTACTTTACTGATGTACTTTTTCAGTTATTTTTCGATTTTATCAAAATTCTCTTGAAAATTCATAAATCAACTCTTTTTTTTAGATGCTCTTTAAAATGTATATTCTCATTTTATATTCAAAATTGTTTGGAGCCAAGGGCGGATACAAGGGGAGGGGGTAAAAGGGTAATTACCCCCCCCCCCCCCCGAGATTTAAAAAACAAATATTTTTTTTCGCAAAAAATTTTTTTTTTAATGTAAAATTTTAAATATTAATACTTAAAAATTTGATTTGTATTTATATTCTGGCAAACAAGTACAGAATGCGCCTTTAAATTCCTGAAATTAAGAAAAAATTGTGTGCTGTGCGACCAGTCACACCAGATTACCCTCCCCCCAGAAACACCTCTGGATCCGCCCTTGTTTGGAGCACACTTTACTCTTGTACTTCATAGGAAAGATAGCAAAAATAATATAAATTTTACCTCTTGAATTCTATCTAAACCTAAAGCCAAAAACTAGACATCGTCACAAAAAATCTGGCATGACAAATCAGACAATTACAGAACCTAACTTTTAATTACAGCAATTGAGAAAAAGTTGTGTGCAGTCATATCATTTTTTTTTTTTTTTTAATTTATTTTTCGTCCCTTTTCTTGAAATATCTATATCAAGATATATCTATAAAAAAAAATTTTTCTAAAATTTCATTGATTTTTATTTCTTTGGCTTTAGGCTCCGGTCGTTTATTTTTATTTGTTTTATTCGCATATCCCTCCCAAGGAGGACATTTTCATATATTTTGACGATAACTCCTTAAATTACTGAATAAACGACATCCAAAATGGTTTGTTTACCATCACTAGCCTTGGACTTTTTAACTATTAACTTATATAACAATAAAAGTTCTCTAAATTTTTTTAAAAATAAATTTCATTAAATAATAAATCACGATATATAATATAGTGTATCTTACTTAATGTTAGTTTATTAAATAAACATCTAGGTAATCAAAATGCATATTTGCAAAATAAATAAGGGATCCCAACTTTGGGCCTGTTGAGTGCATCGAATACACATGGCGGCCTAACTGTCAAGGGGCTGACTCAATAAGGAGATGAATCAAGTAGTTTATTCTCAATAGTATTTAATTTTTCTTTTTCTGAATTTTCAAATTTAAATTTTCCTAAAAAAATATATTATATATTGGATCAAGTTCTCTATAACCCAAGTATTAGAGTAATAAGTAGAAAATTAAATAAGTTTCTATAGGAACCAATTTCACTTGGTGAATGGTAATTTATTAAATTTGGAGCTCTATATAATTCCACGAAGAGAGGGAATTGCTGTACCACAACGTTCTATTATTTGGCCTTTTAATGAAATCAGCTTCACTAAGGAGTAGGCTGCACGCCAATACTGAGAAGATCTCAAATTGAACTCAATAGAAATAGAAATTTTATCCATTTCCATATATTTTGACGATAACTCCTTAAATTACTGAATAAACGGATCCAATATGATGGGTCTACATTAGAATATATATTATACAGCTTTATTATAATATAGATGGCAACAAATAGGATATAATGTAAAATGTAATCGTTTATGACGGAGTTTGAGATTAAGGCTATAATGAACAAAGATCTCGATAATGAATTTTTTTTTTATCATCCTCCCGATTGACATAATAATTTCAATTAACAGCTTTAATTAAATTTTCCAAGGTGTTTGATCATATATTATTTTATAATATTCTAAAATGAAATATTATTTTCAAAAAAAAAAAAACAAGATTCAAATATAATAATTGATTCCGATATCGGGAAAATTAAAAATTCTATCAATAATTTAATACCCGAATTTAATTTATTCTGTATTTTAATCAAACGCAATGTTTTTAAGTATATAGTATTTTTTTTTTTTTTTTAATAAATAGATAATTTTATATTTTGCTGGAACATAAAAAGTCCATATTATTATTTTTTTTTTTTCTAAAAATTAATGGGATTTCATATCCGCCTTTTGTGCTCTTGAATATAAAAATCTCTGTTTATAATATGCAATATTTTTTAGAATAGAAAGAGAGCGAGAAAGCCTATTACCCTACCACCACTGCACTTACAAAAATAGACACCGCCCATTAAATATAGAAATTTATCTACGTGGAGTTCACTTAAAAATAGTTCTTATTATTTCTTCTAAAAGTTTATTAAAGCCAATCAAGGCAAATGTAGTGTAGGGCCAAATGGCTGGAGATACTATCCGTATCAAATTAAATTGGATATTTTCATTTGTTTTTATATTAATAGGCCTATAATCAGTATGAATTTCTTGGTGTATATGTATAATGTATATGGATATTTGAATTTTTGGTTCTATAATAAACTAGGTTTCGCGGACCCCCAGTAACCACTTCGCGGATTCCAGGGGCTCCGCGGATCACAGTTTGAGATCCCCTGCTCTATAGTTATTTAAAAAAAAATATCAAAGTTTTTTTAAGGTGCGCGTCTCGAAAAACCGTTAGGACAGGATTGACTACCGAGTTACTCTAGGCGGCAAGAGATGGCGTTAGTTTTTCCCATAGGAATACAAGGGATTTATTCCATTTCATTTGAAAGTTTCCAGCTAATTATTTAAGGGTAAAAAAATTAATTATTTTTTAACACAATGATTACTAATTTAATTATCTATAAGTTATAGAGCGAATTTTTTGAAAATATCTTTTATTTAATGCGATTAATCTAAAAAAAAATTTATTTTTTCGAAAATCAAAAAAAGGGCTTCTATAAGTTGTAGACATTTTAAATAACTTTAATTTAAAAAAATTTTGAGGTCGATAGCTTCAAAATTGTGGCCGCTGGAAACTCCCAAAATTAGCACCCCGATAGTTTTCTTCCTGTAAGAAAAAAGCCCCTAAGAAAAATTGTAAAAATAAAAAATTAATGCGGTAAAATATACTAATGGGGCCGGGCCGCAAAAAGTTAGGAGAAAAATACATTGTCAATATACAAAGAAATGTATTACAAAAAAGCAATTATTATTATATTGCATTAATATTGAAATATTTATTCATAAAATACTTGTATTAAATATTGTAATTATTTGTTTATTAATATGTTATGTAAATTCAAAATATTCTTTGCATTGCACATCATTAAGATGCTATTGGACTGGAAAGATAAGTAGAGTAGTAGCAAATGCGTCTGGGGCTCTAAGGACAAGGAACCGGCGCCATTTGGCTCCGCCACGTGACACGTGTGTGTGTTGAACGCCAAACGCGTGATAAGAGGGGCCTAAAGGGGGGACCTAAGGGGCCATTGGCACGGCCCCAGCAGCTTGCAAAACACACACTCACTGTAGGTTGCCAAGCTGGCTCAGCTCTCGATAAATACACCTACAACTTTTCTTATTTATTTTGAAAATATTCCGAGCTTTTTTTTTTTTGTATTATTCAGTACACTGAATCTCTTGCATTTAAATTTTTATAATTTATGTTACTTATAGTAACAAAAAGTTTGGGACAGAAGAGCGAGTATATATTGTTAAAATAACAAAGTTGTTGTTGTTTTAAGATTTTGTATATCCAAGTTTGTATATATTTATTTTGTGACTGTAGTTTCAGAAAATATGAGACTACGAGTTAAAAAATAAATAAATAAATAAAAATTTTATTGTCGACTTTTCGAGAACAGCAGGCTCTCATCATCGGGTCATTCGAATTTTCAATTAATCATTTGAATTTATTGCACAATTTTCTCTTCCCTACCAAACTTCAGTCCGTTTGAGTACGTGAATGATCAATTTAGTAGTCGGTGATGCTAAGAGAGCAAATTAGGAAGGCAATGTCAATTTTTTGCGAGTAGAATATTTCATTTAGCTGGATTTGACCAAGCTCAAAGTCAAAATTTTTTAAAATTAAAAATTTTATACCTTTGGAAATACAAATTTTTAACATTATCATAATACTTTCTCACTATATTATTATACATATGTAGGCAAGAGAAAGTAAAAATAAACATACGATTTCTTTTATATTCTTTTAAACACTTCGGCTCAATGGAAAGAAAAGTAAACAAGAAGCAATGTGATGATCGCGTGTTTTTCCATTATATACGCAGTAACTCACTATAAGGTTTAGTACTATAGTATCATTCATAGCTATGGAGAGAATACAAAAATAGAAATATTTATAAATAATTAAATAAAAGAATTATTACATAATCCCACAATCTTTCATTGTAAATATTTATTGAATTTTTATACAGGGTGTAACAAAAGTAGCGAAACAAATATTAAAACCTTTTATAAATCATCGAAAAATATGAAGACATATAATGGAATGTGGGCAGCCTTAAGGGGGCGGAGTATCACGGGAAAACAAATTTTCAAAATTACTTTTTCTTTAAGGTTACTATAAAATTAAGTCTCTTTTCATTTTAAGGGTTTTAAAAGATGTCCTTGTCAAAAATAATATATATTTAGTTTAAAATAAATTTTGAAAAAAATCATCTTTACTTTCTTTTACCTATTAGATACTGTATATATATATATTTAGGAGAGAGAGAGAGAAAAAAGTATTGGATTCATGTCAAAAATTCGATGTCGAAAAAAATTTTGAACAAATTATCTCAAGAGCTAGGAGGTTGAAATTTTATATTTAAGTTAGATACCCCTGTGGCACGTAACACGAAGCTTTTGAATATAATCAGTCGAAAAGTACTAGTACTTTACAGAGGTACTTTTTCAGTTTTTTGGGATTTTCTCAAAATTCACTTTAAAGATTTTGATTAAAATTCATAACTCAATTATTTTTTAGATGCTTTTTAAAATGTATATTCTCATTTTGCTCTCAAAGCTGTTTGATGCACACTTTATTCTTAAACTTCATACTATTTAATCCTAATTTCCTTATAACTTTGAAGATTTATTTATTACCTGAATAGACCTCTTATTTACGATTTAAATCTCAATACACTTCTAGGATATATTTTATAAATTATAAATATAAAATAAAGAAAATCATCGAACTTTATGACCAGCATATTGCTAGCAGGACTTTCTAAAATGCGGGTAAGCAAGCCAATAGTCAGCTGCAGGCCACGTCATACCGTTCGTTTGGGTTTACCTTTTTCACCTTTACGGTATTTTATTATTTGTGCATTAATTCATCCTCCTCTCTAATTTAATGAATGGAATGATGGTTTAAATTATAGGTTAAAAAAAAAAATATTGTGAAATTTCTAAAATTCCATACCAACTCAAAGTTTCCTTTGAAAAATTAAAGAAAAGTTGATTTGAATATTACTGATAAAATAATTAATTTTTTAATAAATAAAAAAAAAAAAAATAACAAATTCTCCCCTTTAATAAAAATAAATTTTAGATAGAGAAAAATCGGGACAACCCTCTCCCCTATCCCTTAAACCGTACATATTCTTTTCTTTATATGAAAATCCATTAGCTATGTCAATAAAAATGAATTTTTTTATATTTTCCCTTTTAATATTATATTAGTAGAATAATCATTTCAAAAAGTTTTTAATTGTTCTTACCAACAAAAATAGACCTACCCATAAGCATTTAAATTCTTTTATATTATTTTTTTTTTATTATAAAATTATTCATAAATAATAATTATTCAAACTTATATATAAATTATTCTCTTATTAAATTTATCATTATGAAAAATAAAAAAGTTTATGATTAAAAAAAAAAAAAAAAAAAAAAAAACATTCAATCAGTCATGATTTATCTCGTTATTCTCTCTGATAAGCAAATGTGGAGATAAACATTTCATTGCTCCCAACTATAGTTTTAATGATTTCTTTTACACCCTCCCAAGCAAGACATCAAGTCAAAATTTAAATATAAAAGATTTTATGCAGTTATAAATCATAAAAATGAATATAGTTAAGTTCATCTCGCTTAAACACACATAAAAAAGATATAATAATAATAATAATTTATAATAACAAATATAATATTATAATATATATAACATATAATTTAGAAAGAGCATTAATTTTCAAGTTGTCTCCATCACAGAAATAAAAATGTTTTTTTTTTTTTTTTTTTTGTGAAAAATAACAAGAAATGAAAATGAAACTATCAATCCTTTAATTAGCCTATTTTTTAAAAATATATACCCATAATTAATATATATCATTAAATGTAGTTTTTGGAAGCAGAAGGAGAATGAAGTTATATGTTTCGGTTACTCAAAATCATCCATCATCAGTGTAAAAATAACATTTTTCGTTATCACGGTCATCATAAATTTTACAATTGTGACAACTTTCCACGCTAAAGTTAATTTTTACAGTGAATGTGGTTGCTGTCGAGTGACCGAAACGTATATAATAAATTAAAAAGTGGAGGAAATAAAATGTATTTTTTGCTATCGACTTATCAAGAGAAGAATACTCATCGGGACAGTCAATTCAAACCAGACCCTTAGCCAGAGGATCGATAGGGAGGAGTCGAAACCTCCTACCCCACCCCCACCTTTCTCCCCTGAAATTCCAAAAATAAATAAATAAATATAAATAGAATGTTAAAATTTTATTATTATTATTATTATAATAAATTCTTTAAAATTTATTCATTAAGGAAAGAAGAATCGTCCGGATCGTCCCCCCCCCTCCCTTAAGTTTGACCATTCGGAGATCATTTAGACGTGCCGCAAACTATCTGCATATTTCTAAAGGGTGTCGCCTTAAAAAAATCTTGAAAATTCAAAATTTCAAACTCCAAGCTCATTTCCTTCATATTTTATTTTGGTCCCAGACAAGCAGACCATTTTTTTTGGACCGACCATAATAAGTGTATTTCCATCAAATTCGATAGCGAATTTTTTACATGAATATAATGCTTTCTCTCTCTTTATATATATGTAAGAGAAAGTAAAAGTATGCTCTTTGAAAATTAATCTGACATATGAAAAACCACGATCTGAAAATTTATACATAAAATAATATGAATTAAAAATTCTTTCAAACTCGTAAATCCATCACCGGTTGGTTTTATTATAAAATTCCTTAGATAAATGAACTCGTTCGTCGTCGTCGTTGTGAACTTGACCCAAGTTCCAATCGCTTCTCCTGAAAATGAAGGTGTGGGCCTCAAGGTTGCTTTGGCACCTGCACCTACGGTTCTCCGCTATTCATAATAATTACGATCGAATTCATTTTAGCCGTGATTTAATCGACCCTGTTTCCTCCTTAAATAACAATAGACAAATACTTTTTTTTTTCTCTCTCTATCCAATGACATAAAATTTTTTAAAATAGAATAAACTTCAAAAGAGCAAGCAGGATACTTGTAAATGAATCTTCACTCATCTTGGAAAAGAGTAGGTCAATGGGAAACAGGGTTGAAAGACAAAGGAAGCAATATATTGGCTCGTAGACAGTTTTTTTTTTTATCTATTGTGCAAATTTCTCGGGTAAACAAGTTGAATAGAATAAAATTATTTTTTAGCGGTGTTGTGACCACCCATAGAGGTCTTACTAAAGATTTTATACCAAAACATGAATCAAAAATATTTATGTACCATAAAATTTATTTATTTTCTAACGTATGTCTATAATAAAAAATAGCCTTTTGTTCCGAATTATTTATATAAATATTTATACTTGAAATATCACCATACGTCTTTATTTTGCATTAAAAATTAGATTTCAATGATTGTATTTGAAAAAATATATAAAATTTTAATTTTATTAATTCATTAACATTCATTTTAGTAAAATTTAAGTGACTTTGAGTATTTTATCGTGTAATTAATTAATAAGCTTTCGAATTTATAGGGATATGCACAGAGGCATCATTTGGGGGGGGGGGGGAAGCAGCCCCCAAGGGCTCTGATTTTTTTTTTAAATTTTATATTATTCTGAATTAAATATTTAAATATATCTACGAGTATATAAACTGTACAAAATTAAACAATTAATTAAATTAAATATCTTTTGGCCAAATTTGAATACTAATTTGTAAGTAAATTTTAAGAAAAAAAAAGTCCGCCCCTCCCCCAATAAAAAGTTGAAATGACGCCACTGGATATGCAACAAAATTTCGTTTCGAAATAAGATAAAAATTTTTCTTTTAGTAGGTATAATAAAAATTTGCATCTTAGGTAACTAATTACGGCCTGGACTCTTATTTAATCATATGATTCGCTTAACTAGAACTGAAAAGATTCGAAAGTCATAGTCAACTAACAGAGGGATAGCTAGTTAATTAGAAGTAAACCGGCCCTTAGAGGTAAAAATAATCTAATAAATGCCACATAAAAAAAGAGAATCTGTTCTACAAACTGATACTTGATGAAGGGGAAATATAGAGACGAATTTGCAGACTAAGCTCAGGTAACTCGAACTTTATGATATATATGCTAGACTAAGAATACATTTTTCTGCTAGTTGGTCGAGTGGAGTAAAAAGTGGTCCAATAACATTTTCATTTAAGATACGTGACTTTTAATAGACATCATGTAGATGTTAATTATTTTATTAATTAATTTTTGATTCATTTATGATGTTCACTCAAGAGAAATCTTATCATGTAAATTTCATTATTAATTATCATTTCTAGACTGTGATGAAAAATTAGAAGATATCAGCAAATTTCTCTCTCGAAACAGTAAAGAGAATTTTTCAAGAGAATAAAAATTGGTAAAAACGCCATGTCAACTAACCTGACAACTTGACATCTTCTTTGTCCTGATGAAGAGTGCGATCGGCACTCGAAACGTCGACAAAAATAGACTTTTATTTTTCGCCTTGGCTGCCCGTATACCACATCCTCATATTATTATTTTTGTTTAAAAATCAAATTTTATTGAGATTTTTAGATGATAAAAGAGTCTGTTTACATACAGACACAGACAACAAGGGGTTTTATAAATCAGAATCTCCCAATATCACTTTGCTAAACAAAAATTTGACCTGCCTGCCGCTATCAATGTAAATAAAATAAATAAATCTTATTATCATTTGAATAAAATCCAATTCCAAATTAAAAATAAATAAATAAATAAAATAATTAATTCCTTTTATAATTATAAAAGAATTCAAGCAATGCAAAGCTTGTAATTTATGTAAAGATAAATAAGCATCAAGTCCATTGCTCCAGGGGAGTACAGACAAATATTTATAGAATTTCCAATTAAATCTTAAAAATAGAAATATACATCCGATCAATGTTTCTAAACAAATTTTATTTTTTCCTCTTTTTTTTTTACTTTTTTACTTTAATTCATTTTTTGCTTTTTTTTTATAAAAAGCAATTATGGCTTATATTATTATTATTATGGGAATTTTTAATTATAGACCACATTTTGTATTAATTATTTATTAAAAATATAAATATAGTACAACGTTTCGACTCCTTATTCTGTTAGAGTCGTTTTCAAGTACTGTGCACTTGCTTCGACTCAAGTGAACTAAATAATGAAAACAAAATATTTTAAAATACTTTACTTTGAGGAGGTAAATTTCTATTTTTTTTTAATTATTAATAAGTTTTGCTATTTATAAACTTAATTTCATATAATTTTTTTCTATGTGTTAGGGACATAATTTTGAACCAGTGGATTTTTAGTTAAGACATTTCAATTTGTAATTAATTTAGGAAAAGAAAATTTATAGATACAGTATAAAGGTGATAAGGTGGCTATAGATATCAATAGGAATTAAATTGCATCCAACAGGAGAGCCTCTATATTTAATTAAACTTTTTTTTTCCCCTTCGGTAAGAGAAAGTTAGGTACTGTGCTTGTCACTCCAGATTTTTTCCCATAGCACCTTAGTTCCAAACTTGACCCCTAGCATTTCATAAGTAATTCAAGAGTAAAGTGTGCTTTAAAAGATTTCAAGGGCAAAATGAGAATATGTATTTTAAAAAGCATCTAAAAAATAATTGATTTTTGATTTTTAATCAAAATCGTTGGAGTAAATTTTGAGAAAATCGGAAAAAAAAAAACGAAAAAGTAAATCAGTAAAGTACTAGTACTTTTTGGCTTATTTTGAGGAGGGTACTTAACTTAAATATAAAATTTCAATCCGGTAGCTCAATTCCTTCATGTTTAAAATCGTTACAAACAGGCAGACCAATTTGCTGGACCCACTTTTTTCTCAGGGGACCTCAAAACATGTATGTCCATCAAAATCTCGACATCGAATTTTCGACATGATCGCAATACTTTCTCTCTATATATTTCATACATAGGGTACCACGGGGATTTGGGGGTTCAAACCCCCCATTGGACCCAACCATGACTAGATATTTAAGCTCTATAATACAAAATACTTTTTTCTCTCTATATATTTCATATAGGGTAAGAGAAAGTAAAATATAATAATTTTCTCTAGCTTAAAAAAAAAATTAAATAAAACGCAAAAAATTCGAGAAAATTCAGAATTTTTCAATTGAAAAGAATTGATTTTTGTTATGCTTTATAAAAAATTAAAGCCGCTTAAAATTGATTAAATCTCGCAAATGAAAAAATAATAAAAATTATTATATAAATAAATTTATAATAATTTTTTTTTAAAAGAGATCAGAGATGGGACTCTGGTCAAGAGAAACAGACTGACACTTCGGTATTTTAGGCCCATAGACATAAAATTTAAGAGAGTTGCATTTTTTATTGCATGATACGAGGTGATTGAAAATTGCCACTTAATTAGAAAGGGCGGGCCCGAGCCACCTCGAGGGGGGTTAGGGGGCGACGAAGGTGGGGTTTGTCATATTTTCATAGACCCTTTGCCTATTAGGGGGGGGATAATCCCAAACCCCCCATCAAATTTCTTACCTAATTTCATATATAGGTAAGAGAAAGTAAAAATGATTTCAACATTTGAAATAAGCCCCCTCTGTCAGCAATCGAGGCCATACTGGATATATAAATATTATTGTTATATTACTCGTTATAAAAATGTGATGATTGACGGCCTTAAATAGGGAACACCCAAAACAACTTAGCCCCACCTCACCTCTGCAATCCTGTTTCCAACTTTCTTCACCCTGGACAACCCAAGGCCGTTAACTGATTGATTATATTAAAAAAATATATATATATATAATGGTCATAATGATAAAGAGCAATTAAATCTGACTCCTCCCTAAATTTGAGCATGATTTTACAATTAAGCTTCATACTCAAGAATGATCTCACTCTGAAAAGTTAGACGAGTATAAAAAGATGCTAGAGGGTGGAGATAACATCTGGTGAATAAGAGAGGGCAGCATCAACTTATCAAGGCCATCCATCATATATCGTTTGCTGATAAAAACCATCAATTAAAAAATTACTTCAGTTAATTTTCCACCATTATTCTTTGTCAGAATCAAAAGATATAATTACATGGAATAAATTTACAATCCGCAAGAGAGAGAGAAAGAGAGGAAGATAGAGTTATTGCAGGTGGTCCCTAAGAACTCATACTTCATACTCTCTGAGGCGTTAATTTCGGCAATTAGACAAAGTTATATAATTGTTTTGAAATAAGTTTGTAAAATAAGGAAAACGAACAACGGCTCACAATAATTATTAACTTGGATCACGTATTAGACTTCACTTAACTTCAGGTCAGGGGTCGAAATTTCTTTACCTCCATTGCTGAAAAGCTTATACCACAATGAAAAAATGTCCATCAAAGTGATGTAAAGTATTTAATATCGAATTCTGAGGGTACACCAGCTGGAATCAAAATTTTATATAGGCTATATATATGTTGATAGTTAATAATTTCTGTTTAAAAAAAAATTTGAAAAAAAATATTAAAAAAAAATTTCGATTTTTTTTTAAATTTTGCCCTTTCGGCTACTGAGGCCAATTAGAGTTTTGAAATTATTACATATATTTTAAATACAATATATCGGGATGGCTACCGGGGGACGTTCCATGAGCTGATTGCTCGGGGTCACCCATCCAAGGTTTCACTACGTTTGAATTTGATTGTTTTTTTTTTTTTTTTTGTCACTAATAGATGGAATTAATCAACACAATATATTTTTTATAGAAAATTTATATTTCTAATGAAATGAGTTCTTTTTACTTTCTCTTACCGTTATATATGAAACATATAGAGAAAAAGTATTGGGATCATGTCAAAAATTCGATGTCGAGATTTTGATGGATATACACGTTTTGAGGTCCCCTGAGTCCAAAAAAGTGGGTCCCGCAAATTGGTCTGTCTGTCTGTAAACCCTCCAAGGGGTGAAAATAAGCTTTTGAACAAAATCGGCCAAAAACTAGTGATCTATTTTTTCAGTTTTTTGCGATTTTCTCAAAATTTGCTCCAACGATTTTGATTAAAATTAAATAAATCAATTATTTTTTAGATGCTCTTTAAGAACTATATCACTGAAATTTTTCGTGGAAATTGTTTGAAGTACACTTTACTGATGTGGAAGCGGCTTTCGTAGTTCAGCCCCATCTATGAATCGCGTGGTCAAGTTTGGAACTTAAGTGCTAAGGACAAATAAACATATCTCAACACAAAAAATCTTGTGTGACCAGTGGCGGATCCAGAGGAGTTTCTCGGGGGGGGGGGGAGAAATCTGGTGTGACTGGTCGCATAGCACACAATTTTTTCTTATTATCGGTAATTTAAAGGTGCATTCTGTAGTTGTTTACCAGAATATATATACAAATCAAATTTTTATGTATTAGTTTTTAAAATTTTATATTAAAAAATACAATTTTTTCCCCAAAAAGAAAAATATTTTTCTCAAATCTCGGGGGTGGGGTGGGGGGTAATTACCCCCTTCCCCTCCCCTTTATATCCGCCCTTGTGTGTGACAAGCATAGTACATAGTACTTTCTCTTGCTACCAGTCACACCAGATTGGAATTGGATTGTTCTTCTATAGTTTAAGAAAATATCCCTAGAAATTATTGTAACACACGTGGTCCACTCTGAAATAATTAATCAAATGATTCATTAGTCTTTAGTGTTGACTACCTTTCAACAGGAAAGAATTTATGCAGCAATAATTTTTAAAAAAGTAGAAATATTTCCGTATCTGCATAATTTTTCATTAAAAATTCCGCTCTAAAGCATTCCACTTTGAATCTTTTGATTTATTAGAATGTTTTTACTCTCAAATAACGTTTTTTTTCTGTCCTCGATATTTTGTTTTGGTTATTATTCTATACAACGAGTTTGTATATTTTGTAATTACGACTAAGCAAATAAAAAAATAAAATAAAAACCTGATCGATTGAAGTGTTAAATAGAAAAGATTTAATCTGAATCTAAGAAGTGTGTCGCGTACTTTTTTTTATTATCTAAAAATTTCTAATCGATTTTTACTGCTATTCAGAAATCAATCACCAAGCAAGACTCGAACGGTAAAACAAATGAGAGATTCATGAAAAAAAAAACGATGCTGATGACTTTTTTAAAATATGTTACAAACATTCATTACTAATAATAATTATAATACATGTTTGAAAAAAATAGATGTTTTGACAAGATAAAGCTTTAAAAAAATAGCAATGATAAATAATACTTAATAAGCATAGCAAGGATTTTTGTTCGAGGGTGGAATTGGTAAATAAGCTTGGAGAGAGGAGGGAAAATAAAGGGGACAGACAGCCCCGTCCTCCTGTCTCACTGCCCTAGTTTAGTTTATTGTGGTGAGAGGATAATTTGCTGGAAGATAGGCAACCCAAATGGCCAACTCATGAATGAACTTTTTCATTAATTACTGTAGAGCTAACTGTCAGTATACTTTATAAATGAAATTTTTTTCTTTATACATTAATTGAAGTTCTGTTTATAAAATAAATACCAAGGAAATATTTAATAAACGAAGAATTTTTGTTGGGGGGGGGGGTAACGGGGGCCTTTAAGTCTCTTCGTCATCTTTAGCGCCTAACGTCGATCAAAGGGCACACCGGAAGATCCGTGCGATATATGCCCCTTTCCTCAGAGTAATAGGCGCCATAGCTTTCTGGAGGATCAACCCCCTCCTGGGTTGAATCGCAGCATAAAGTGTACTTAAACTATTTTAACGTTTTATTGAAATACTTTTTAAAGAGTATCTAAAAAATAAATGATTTTTGAATTTTGAATTTTAATCAAAACCGTTAAAGCGAATTTTGAGAAATCGAAAAAAAACTGAAAAAATTCCTTAGTAAAGTACTAGTACCCTTTGGCTCTTGTGGTTGAAATTTCTTGAAATACTTGCGACATTAGTACTTGGCTTAAGTATAAAATTTGAGTACCGAGAGACTTTTCATTTTTGAGTAATTCCCATTAACCCACAGTTTTTGATATTTCACTTGAAATTAATTTAATTTATTGTGAAAAAATCTTAAATTTCAAGAAGATCGATTCCAGTTAAAATATCAAAACATAATGTTTATGTAAATTTCTCTGAAAGAGATTTTATTGCTTTTAGATGCCTGTTTTATTGCTTTTCTTGAAATTGCCATTAAAAGGAGGCGATTCCCTTTAGCTTGAATTTGACGTCATTTTCACAAACATTTGAATGGATTTCAACTGAAATATCAACAAATGTGGATTAAATTAAATAATTCAATAAGGAAAGAACTCTCGATACTCAAATTTTATACTTTAGCTAAGGATTCATGTCCCAAGCATGGGCAGGAATTTCATTCCAATCGAACAAATAGTACTGATGTATTTTTTCAATTTTTTTTTATTTTTCTCACAATTGGCTTTAACGATTTTGTTTAAAAATCAATTACATATTAGATGCTCGTTAAAATGTATATTCTTATTTTTTAGACAAAATTGTTTGAAGTCCACTTTACTTTTGTACTTCATAGGAAAAGTTGGTAACAAAATATATGTATTTAAATTTCCTTCTTATATCTTGAATTATAATATATTGCCGGAAACTAAATATGGTACATGTCGACACAAAAATCTGGCGTGTTCGGAATATTTCCTGGTTACTCTTAAAAATTAAAGAATTTAGAGATACTGGTATCGGAAAGTATAATTCTCAGAAGGATTCTTTGGTTTTTAACAGAGAGAGAGGTATGCCTTTGAAAATTCTGCCTAGAGACAAAAAGAAAGGGATTTTATTTAACACAAAGACGCAAAAAAAAAAAACCAAACAAAACAGGAAGATTCTTTCAATCTACTATGGAATCCAAAGGAGAACGACAACACAAAAAAAAAGCATTTCAAGATCTCCTTAAAAGGAAAAATTTCAACGGAGCGACATTATGTCAAAAAGTCATCGACCTCAGGTGTATCCATTTCTAGACGCCTTCCCTTCTTACTTGCTCTTCCTAATTAAGTTTATTTATAATTACACGCACGTGCCAGTCAATTAATTCAAAGGGCGCTGGCTCATTTCCATAAGAAAAACTTTTAGGAAATATTTCCGTCTATATGAAATAGGCAGGAAATAAATATTATTCTAGATCATTCTCTCATTTGAGATAAGATTAACAGAAAGCAATTAGAGAGAGATTTATACGTATTAAAAGAGAACCTTTTAAAATAAATTAAAAGCTGTCATTAATGAGAAGCGAAAAATTCAAGTTGTGATAAAGCACTTTATGAAAAAAATCTGGTGTGACTGGTCGCACAGCACACAACTTATCATCTTATCTTCGGTAATCGAAAATTGTGATCTGTGCTTGTCACACCAGATTTTTGTGTCGATATATATTTAGTTTCCGACAGTAGGAACTATTACTTTCTCTTACCTGTATGTATATGTTAATATACAAACATATATATAGAGAGAGAAAGTATTGGATTCATTTCAAAAATTCGATGTCGAGATTTTGATGGATATACACGTTTTGAAGTCCCCTGGTAGTTTTCGCGACATGGTCTGCCTGTGTTCAATTCAAATCATGAAGGAATTGAGCTAGGAGGTTGAAATTTTATATTTAAGTTATGCACCCACCTAGGGCGTGAAAATAAGCTTTTAACCAAAATTGGCCAAAGAGTACTAGTACTTTACTGATGTACTTTTTCAGTTTTTTTTTATTTTCTCAAAATTCGCTCTAACGATTTAGATTAAAATTCAAAAATCAATTATTTTTTAGATGCTCTTTAAAATGTATATTCTCATTTTGCCATTGAAATCTTCTAAAGACCACTTTACTCTTATAATTCATAGAAAAAATAGGAAAAATGTTTGCCAAGGTAACAATTATAAATAAACAAATAGTTTATACTAGGAACCGACCGAATATTCGGTTTCGGTTACGGTTTCGGCCAGTTTCGGCCAAAAATCATGGTTTCGGCCGTAGTTTCGGTTTCGGCCAAAGTGGCCGAAACCGAGTCTGAGAAACGGGATGAGACTCGCATCAAAAAAAGGTCAATAATTTCTCTTGAGGGAGAAAATTTTAGTCTCCCTAAAAAAAGGTAAAATGATTTTCACGGGAGGGAAAAAAAATTCAAAAAAAAAAAAAAAAAAAAAATTTTTATAGGAAATACAAGTTTCGGTATCGGTTACGGTTTCGGCCGAAACTAAGGTTGAGGCCGAATATTCGGTTTCGGTTTCGGCTGAAAATCTTGTTTCGGTCGGACCCTAGTTTATACATTTTTCAAATTCATTTGTATCATACTGTCGGAAACTAAATATATCTCGACACAAAAAAATCTGGTGCCACCAGTCACACCAAATTTTTTAACTAGAATTCATGAAATAAAGAAATATTTATATTTTGTTAACATGGCAACCAATTCTATGAAGTACAAGAGTAAAGTAGTCTTCATAAGATTTCAAGGAGCAAATGGGAATATACATTTTGAAGAGCATCTAAAAGAATTTTGATTTATAGATTTTAATCAAAATCGTTGGAGCGGATTTTAAGAAAAAAAAAAACTGAAAAAGTACATCAGTAAAGTACTCGTACTTTTTGCCGATTTTGTTGAAAAGCTGCGTATTACGTGTATGGGGGGGGGATACCTAAATTAAATATAAAATTTCACTCTCCTAGCTTTTCGTTCTTGAGATAGTTTCTGGTTCTAATTCAAGTTTGTTCAGAGAAATAAAGAATTGCGCTTTAAAATGTATTATGACCGGTTTTCCCGTCTATGACGAAGTGTTTACGATTCAAATAACTGAATCATATTAACACCTTTTCCTAAAGGAGTAATCTAAATAAATAAAACCATTAGGGAATCAAAGGCTAGTTTGTGATCAATTAAGCTTACATTTAATTTTTTTATTTTCATGCGTTCGATTCTGATTTCAATTAATTGATCCATATTTTTTTCCAAAACTTGAATCTTGAATGAACCTTGTATACGAGCGTTTTCCAAACTGTGAGGCGTGCCTCCCTAGGGGAGTTGCGGACTAGTTTAAGGGGAGGCGCGAATACTAGCCACAGCGAGCAATTTTCCAAATGATTGCTAAAGTTTTATAAATAAAATAAATTAAAAAAAAAATATTTTTACATTAATTTATATTTTTTGGAAATAAAAATTTTTGTTTGTATTATTTTATATAATAGGGGGGGGGGGGAGAAGAGAGGCGCCATATGATTAAATATTTTTAAGGGAGGCGTGATAACATTTGGAAACCACTGTTGTAAATAATGTGCCATTTATGTTTGTTCTGTTAGCAACATCATTTGAATTTTATTAAACTATTTTTGAAGAAAAAATAAAAATTGTGTGGAACTTGGCCACTGGTAAGTCATCTTTCTATAATAGAAAAAATATAGAAAATGTAAAAATGCAAAACGTAGGCCTATTTCACGTTGACTCGTCATCTTTCATATATTTTTCTGACAAAGAAATATATTGAAACTATTATTAAATTATTTTCATTAATTATAATATACCGGTAAGTGATCCAGACTAATAATTTGTTTCATATGACAAGGTTGGATTTCAGTATAAATAAAATAACATTTTATATAGCTAGTCTATATTGTTTTTTTTTTATTTGCCTTGAGGGCTATAAGATTATATATTTTATCAATATATATAAACGGTGATTCCTGGGAATCACCCACGCGAGGTTTTGCCGTGCTTGGCATTGCTTAACCGCGGTGATTTGGGTGTTTTGCTGCTCTAAGGGAGGCTTGGTAACATAAAATTTGGAAACAACTGTTGTACAGTATGAGGAGTCATCAAGTTCTATATACCTGGCACATTTTAATTTGAATAATTAAATAAATAATTTGAATAGGATGATAAAATTAGTGCATTTATCATATAAGCACTAGCTGCATAGCCCCCATTAGATTCCCTTTTAGATAAAATTCTCCTTATCTTCCTAATCTGCGATTCCCATCTTTACACACTTATTGAAAATTATATTCGTATGAATATAATCTTTAAAAAAATAAATGCAATAATGTTAGAGAAAAGTTTGGTCTATCAAAATCCTCTCGACAAAATCCGACAGGAACCAATTTATTAGTTTACTGGACCGCTGTTTCCTGTTTTGCTTCATGTTTCGTCCTTTTCACTTAGAGCTTACATGCTTCCTTGCATAAAGCCTCCAGGGCAACCAACCCTCATGTAAAGAACTTGAAACTAATCCTATTCAGCCAAATAACTTTTTACCGTAGAAGTAATAATTACCTTCAATTTCTTGAAATAATCCAAATTTTGTTCTGCGTAATATTTAATTTAATTAACATATTCCAATTAATAATTTAACGAAGATAAATATTTATATTTGAATAATTTATTTTTCAACTGGTTTAATCCATAATTAACAAAAAAATTTCCATCCTCCTTCCTCTTTATGCACGGCCTTGATTATGATAATGAGTTTCATAAGGAGGATGAAATATTTGATGTAAACAAATTTAATATTCCAAGTTATGAGTGCACAAAAAATTTTCCTAACAGATAAAATCTAGAAAAAAAAAATAGATGTGTATGTTAAATTCTTTTGCCACCTGTATTACCTATAAAAGATATCTATTCTATAAATAAAACACAATAAAGTTTTATTTAATCCAAGCGCCACTCATACTTTTCGTTTTTATATTATATCCAAATATAGAAAAAAAATTGCACTTTTAAAAAGCAACGATCAATAAAATTTTATATAGAAATATTTTTTTTTTTAACGATTGTATATATTTTATACTACAGTAAAATTAAATGGAATTTTAAATTTTTTCTTTAATTTAAAAGGATCCAGAGGCGAGTATGATAAAATATTATATAGACAGGGATTGAAATTAGATAAAATTTTGAGACATACGAGGGGCCTGGTGCCGAAAATTTTTTTTATGATTCCTAAAAATTTCTCCCCATAAAATCTGAATTCGCTACTAATTACTGAGTTACATCAGACAAAGATTTAGAATTTGGATTAAAATCCAAGGATCTAGAATCGGAAATAGATCCTTTTCCAAATAGATTTAGTTTCGTTTTTGGAAGGAAAGAGAATACAGCCAAAAATTGTCTCTATAAATGAACCTCTGATTGAATTTTTCTTTTCTCTTACCTATATATATAGAGAGAGAAAAGTATTGAATTCATGTCAAAAATTCAATGTCGAGATTTTGATAGATACATGTTTTGAGGTACCTTGAGTCCAAAAAAGTGGTCTGTCTGTGTGTGTTCTTAAATCGGACCACTAGAGGGGGGGGGCAATATTTTTTTCTTGAATAGTGGGTGGGCAAAGTTGTGCGCTCGGCTTAGTCCGACGCTTTATATTTCTTGAATTCTAATATATCATCGGAAAATAAACATGTGTTGACACAAAAAAATCTGGTGTGACAAGCACTGGTAAGAGAAAATTGTGTTGTGCGACCAGCCACACCAGATTTTTAAAATTGTGTTGAGAAATAATGTCATTTTCAAAAACAAAAAAAAACGTGCGGCCGAGCCAAAGCTCTGTGGTGCTGGCCCGGCAATTTTTCTTGAAAGGGGTGGGCAAAGTGTGCCCGCGTCCGACGCTTTATATTCTTGAATTCTAAATTCATCGAAAATAAACATGTGTTGACACAAAAAATCTGGTGTGACAAGCACTGGTAAGAGAAAATTGTGTTGTGCGACCGCCACACCAGATTTTTTAAAATTGTGTTGAGAAATAATGTCATTTTCAAAAACAAAAAAAAAAAAATCTTTAAATATTCCATTTTCTCCTTAACTGAAAATAACTTTTAATTTTCTTAATATGGAAGTAAAAAAAGCTTTTGTAATTTTATCTTTATTTACATTTTCGCCATCGTACTAAGAAAGTATAATTATGCATTACTTAGAGACGGCCAAAAATGGATTCAGAAGGAATTTTTTTTTTTTTCATTCTATTGAAAGTAGCTAAAACCATTTCTATTCCATCCACTGTTTCTATAAAAAGTAAGCTCATCATTTTTATGGGCGTATTTACTTTTCTCGTTAAAGACCACTGTTTGCTTTTTCCCCTTTTATTTTTACATTTTGGGTTGTGTAATTTTAATGTTGATCTTTCATTTAAGATGAATCTTTCTCTTTCTCTTTAATCCATCCTTGCAAATTTGATTGAACTCTTTTTTCATATATCTAAAAGCATAATAATCCTTTTAGTAATTTTGAAGGAATTAATTTTTTTAATAATTCTCTTTTTTTTTTATTTTACTGACGTACTTTTTCAGTTTTTTTCAATTTTCTCAAAATTCGCTCCTCCTTTGTTTAAAATTCATAAATCAATTATTTTTTAGATGCACTTTGAATGAATCCGCCGGTCTTATGCTAGGGGTCAAGGGTTCCCGACTCAAGCGATAAAAATTTATTTCAATTTAATTGGCTAAAGGATAAAAACCTTAAATGAAATTTAAAATAAGAGAAAGTAAAAGAAATGAATGTTAGCAAAAGTTGACATATGGAATTTTCTTGTTTTTTTTTTGTTGGCTAATTAATTTAAATGAATTAATAATGTTGGATGATTAAAGACTGCAAGTAAAAGAAAAACAAATTTTTGGTTTATAGTTCCATCGATAAAGACCTTAAATAAATTAAAAATAGCGCTATATACAAGAAAGTCAATCCCGAATTTTTTTCTAATTAATCCCATTCTCAGAATATTATTTTTTTATAGAGTGACTTACAATATAGAATTTTTTGAGACCTCCGACTAATGGATTGGAGTCTGTTTAGACACGTGTTTTACAGCTTTATTAAAATAAAAAATAAATTTTTCCTTTAAATTGAATATAGTACAATAAAGAGTGGATATTAACACTAAAAATAGTCTTTTGTATATTGCATAGCAAATGTTTGTGAAAAAATCTCGAATCGAATCTTTGACATGTTCGTATTTTAAAGTGATAAACATTGGAAAAATCATCATAAAAAGTCTTATCTGTTCAAAAAGAAGACAAAAAAACAAACCCAGTTGCCTCCCACCCACAAATAAAAATCCTGGCTACGCCACGGAATATTTCTCTTTATTGATTTAATTCTCGTTTAATAGCCAATTATTATAAAAAAAAGTAAATTTTTCATTTCATATACAAATTATATCATTGAATAGTATTATACTCGTTTGGGATTCCAAAGTGTAATTTCGAACAAAATCAAATTATTTAAGGGCGCTATTCTAGGATTAAAGTTTAATAAAATATTTAAATTAAACAAAACAAAATTAAATATTTTTTTTTCTATTATACGTATAATTCTTTAATTAAATTTTTCTTCATTTTTTTTTTTTAATAAAAGCAAATTTAATTGTAATCCCCAAATAAAAGTTTAATAATTAATTAACGATTCAGAATAAATTTAATAATTGTATATTTCGGATGATCATTTATCATCGCGCTCTTATATATTATTAGGAAAAACAAAGAATGAAATATTATGAGATTCAGTGAGAAAACAAATTTATTAAATTTCTAAGTCTTCCCCCTTAAAAATGATACTTGAAGGGGATCATATTTCTTCCCTCTTTTTTGAATATACCATCTTCGCGTTTTTATTATTAATTGGTTATCAGATTTAATTTTTTTTAACCGAACGTTATTTTCTTAATAATTAGTACTTCTATCTTATGAATCATAAAGTTACTTTTATAAAAGCCACCTTGTAATTATTCATAATAAACCCATTAAAATAAAGACCAATTGTTTTAAATTCGTTACTAATAGACCCCCTCTCTCTACCTCGTAATGTTTATATTCCGTGCAAAAAAAAAAATCTCCGAATATGTTGTGTCCCAGTTGCTTTTGTTGCATATATTTTTTTTCTGTTCAAGGCGAATAATTTTTATTTAGGGATTATTTTTTTAAACATGAGAATTTTTATAGCAGTAATGAAAAAAAGGGTTTGGATGCCAATTTTAAAGTTTCATCTTGAATCATAGCCCCCCCCCCCCCCCGTCAAAAGGGGGGGGGGGGGGGGGGGGGGGGCCCCCCAGGCGCCGTTAAATTTAATCCGAAACGTTCCATATTATGAAGAAAACATCCATTTCATTGCAGCTCCTGCCTTAGTCTCTTAATTTGTAAAATTTCATTAAATTAATTTGTTTCACCAAGTTTAATTAAATTTTAACAAATCTGGTGTGACTGGTCGCACAGCACCCAACTCTCTTACATCTGGTAATCGAAAGTTGTGTTCTGTGCTTGTCACACCAGATTTTTTGTGTCGACATATGTTTAGTTTCCGCCGATATATTAAAATTCAAGATGTAAAATTTATAAGTATGGGAAAATATTTATATTTTGTTACGATGGCAACCATTTATCCTATCTTTCAAGAGTAAAGTGTCCTTCAAACAATTTTGAGTGCAAAATGAGAATAAAAATTTTAAAGAGAATTTAAAAAATAATTGATTTTTGAATTTTAATCAAAATCGTTAGAGCAAATTTTGAAAAATCGAAAAAAAAACTGAAAAAGTGCTTCACTAAAGTACTAATACTTTTGAGCCGATTTTGTTTAAAAGCTTATTTTCATGTCTCAGGGAGGTGCCTAACTTAAATATAAAATTTCAACTTCCTAGCTCTTTACGTTGTTGAGATATTTTGTTCAGAGACAAACACACATTCACACACACAGACAGACAGACCATGTCGCGAAATCCACTTTTTTGGATTCAGGGGACCTCAAAACGTTTATATCCATCAAAATTTCGACATCGAATTTTTGACATGAATCTAATACTTTCTCTCTATGTATATTAACATATATACTATAGGTAAGAGAAAGTAAAAAATAAAATTCCTAATTGAATATCTACAGCCATCAAACTCATCAATTTGTAAATATTAATATTATAGGATTTTTAAGAATAATGTTAAGATTCTGTAGTGAAAGTGGATGTTATTTCGAAAGTAAACCAACACCGGTCTCCCATCAAATGAAAATATGTCGTGCCTTTTCTTGAAAATATTTTAGCATTACCCTTGGTTATAAAAGTTTTATTATTTGTATTTTTACATTGAATGCTTTTCATGCCAAGCAATCATTTCTCATACTGGTTACTAATTCTCTTTCGTTTCCCTTTCATTTCCAAATCTTTCTTAAAAAGATTTTAAGCATTTCATTTATTGTAATTTTTTTTTTATATAATTAATAGGAAAAAAAAATACAATTGAATAAAAGAGTAGGTTTGAACCAGGATCTGAAAATTTTCAAGGCTGTCATGTTAACGAAATCCTCCCAAAATTAATTAGAAATTAATTATAAATTACTATTGTCCAAACGGGTTATTTAAATATAAATATGAATATTTATCAAAATTCAAATCTTTGAAATTTTAAAATATTCAAATTGTGGAAATCCTATAATTTGTAAAAACATGCTGGGAAGCTTGCTTGGAAAGTAGAAGCAAATAGAAATATTAAGGAATAAAAGATTTTGAAAATAGGTTTTGTAGTATATTAAAAAAAAAAAAATCAAAACAAATATTATAATAAATGAAAATAGAAAAATCTAGATAAAATTCAAAAGAAAATAGATAAATAACCAAAAACATGGTAGAGAGTGAGCCAAAAGTGTCAAGTACCCCTTGAGCTTAGGCAACCAAACCAAGATTTTTTTTGTTTTAAATAAATAAATCATTTTTTTTTTTTTTTTTTTTTTGTATGCAACTGAAGTGGAAAAGATTCTTATAATGTAACACTTCCGATGGCTAAGCATTTTGGTTGCCTAAAGCTTAAGGCTCCACTCTCGAGCTCATCAGGCACTTGTGGCACGACTGTAAAGTACGAAACGTATGTAAAAAACTGAACTCATCATGTCCGTTTACCAATGACTGTGGTCCAAAATTTAGGTATATAAAAGATTTTTCGCTTCTATTTTCACAATAGTTCAATCATTCTAATTTATGGAAATGTTTCCAATTCCAACTAACGAACGTTATTTAAATTATTTTCAAAATTTTCACGTTTCCCTTGACTTGTCTATCTTTAAATTTTTTATTTTTCTATATTTCCAAAAATATCTCCAATATATAATAATATATTCCAATTAATATAAATAAATATCAAGATTGACAAACGAAGCGAGAAGAGACAAAGCCCTTCTATTTAAATGATTGAATTTTTTAGCCTCATTAGAGTACTCTTTCAACAGCCCTCATGTATTTAGAGTGCCGAATTTAATGACAGATGATGTCGTGGTTAAGGCATGTTCTTTTATTCATGAAACAAGTCCAATATATCGAAGCTTGTGACCCAAATCCTTTGATAATTTTTTAGGAAATTAAATTAAATAAACTTTCTCTTTTAGGTATTAAAAAAAAATTTAATTTTTCTTTTTTTATTATTCTCAAAAAACTTGGTTGTATATATATTCTCTTTGTTTTCGGATGGCTCACATCTCACTGCTGTCCCGAAAATAGACCTCTGCGGCCCTCTATGGGGTCTCGCCTCTGGGGTTAGACACCTCTGGCTTATATTATCATATGTTTATAAAAAGCACACTTCCAATAATCTTGAAATAGCCACTCAGCGGGTAGGTTTCCTTTTTTTGGACCCAACACACATCAATTGATCTCTCACCTTGATAATAATTAATTTAGTAGCCTACATTACATTCTCATACTACTGATAAATAATTTAAATTTCTCCATTAGGCAAAATTTCTCAAAAATAGATTGCAAAATAAATTTTATATTTCTCTTATCGGTAGGGCTACTAAAAAATAAAACAAATTCTATTTTAAGATTGGATTGTATTGATAGATTTTACAAAGTTTCAAGCTATTCTAAGGGATGGATCACCTTTTTTGGATATTTTTAAAATTTCCATTACGATTGACCCAGCTGACTCGGGCCCGCCTTTTCTTAATTATCTGAAACTTTGTGAGTTTTACTAAATAGCTCAAGGGCCGGTTGCTTCTCATCTAGTCAACTAGCAAACTTATCCGATCGATAGAAAATCATTAATATAACTAGTAAACAAGAAAACGATTAACTTTCGAGTTAAAAAAAGTTTTTTCACATATAACTAGCTAACTGCTCTCAGATAAGGAAAGAGATAGTTAACAACTTTATAAAGGAATCATTTGTAAAATGTATTAAAATGTTAAATTAAATATTAAAAATCCCCCCCCCCTTTTTATATTATAATAAAATAGTTAATTAAAGCTAATTAATTTTTTAACAAAAACTTGAAAATTTCCAAAAAAATAAATAAACAAGGCTTGTGTTTCTAATTTCACCCTTTAATTAAGCCTTATACCGAACATTGGGTCTTAGCTAATTAACAACGGGCTTTAATTTAATCAAATGATTAGCTCAACTAGATGTGAAAAGACTCGAAAGTCATAGTCATCTAGCTTATCCTATGGATAAATACCTAATAACAAATGAAGCAACCGGCCCTAAATATAATAAATAATATTATATCTTAATTCCGTTCCTTGTTTCATATCACTGACTTATCAAATTTCCCCTCCTATTATTCCTTTACAATAAAATCACTAATTTTGACCATGTTTTCTATTTGCAACAGGCTTCCTGAATTAAATGTGATCTCAATAAATTGTGGCCTCTCTTCTTCTTCTTCACTTTGAAAGTTTCTCTTTACATGACAGAATATATTCCGAAGCATAGCATAACTCTTGCATGCGAAATTGCTCTAAGACATGAACAAGTCCCAACCTTAAAATGGATGAGTTTTCAGAGAAGACATGAGTCAGCCCTCCAGGGGAAATACACTGAATAGTAGAACTATTAACTATTCTACAACTTCATGATGGCATCATCAATTTATTTAATTTCTGTTTTGTTACAATTTAAGCAAATTTTGAATGGGTAGTTTGGAGAATGAATTCTTTTCCTTTTAAAAAAGAAAAAAAAAAAAAAAAAGAAGAAGATAAAATGCACCTTAAAGGAGAAATAAATATCAGACTTTCTAGAAAAAAATAAAGGAAAGAAAACTTGAATGTCTCCCACCAACTTGGACCTTCAAATTAAAGCTAGATAAACTGGTTTAAAAACATTCTTTTGGCCTCAAACTTTAAACGAAAAAAAGTAAAATAAAATTTTTAAATATAATTTGTTTATTACAATCAGTGACTGACTTAGATCTGAGCTGAGCATTAAAAAATGACAAGGAGAAAGGTTGACTACCATGAAAAAATTTGTTTCATTCTATAAATCCTACACAGATTGGGGTTTTAATTAATATTTTACGAATCAATTATTTTTTGCACTTATTTTAAGAATCCTACAATTTTTTATAAGATATTTCAATTGCAACAATATGTGAACTTGGTCTTCAAAAATGATTAAAATGATCGAGGGATCCACATTTCCGCAGCAGGTCTGCATAGTGAACCTTTAAGGACACACAGGGATCCACACGCCCGCACCAGGGACGCACATTTTTCTTCTGGTCACTTTCGATCTCCTGTGTATGTCCCTGGTGCGGGCGTGTGGATCCCTGCGTGTCCCTGGTGCGGGCGTGTGGATCCCTGTGTTCTATAAGGCCATAAGATAAAACACTTGAAATCAATTTCAATAAAATTTTACAGTCTATCTTAATTAGTTATTAATCACTTTATTATTATTATTATTATTGGTGGACAAGTAAAAAATTCTATCAACTGAACCCCACTATTCTTACATTTAAAAATATTAAGCTTATTATCATTATCATTATCAAGAAATATACCTCGCTTGTACCAATCACACTATCCCTCAAATCAATTCGCTTGTTTATCTGCATGCTATTTTTGGCTTTGATTGTCAGTCTAATTGCATAATATATATTGACGAATAATTAACGTAATATGTGGGCTCCCACAGGGTTCGGGCCTGCATCCTGTTCCCGAGCCGCATTCGACCCACAACCTCTGTAAGATTTCTACCAGCTTAATTTATTTTCAACTAAACTATATTTTTAAAGCAAAAACTTTGGTTGTGTTTAAATAAAATTCGATTTGAATCATCTTGATCATAAGAAAACAAAATTTTATTAAACACTACGCCTTCTTTACTCTTCCATTTGTTTTTTTAAAAATTCAAATGTCTTAATAATTCTGTTTTCTTTAAAAAATGGAAATTTTAATCTTCACAAGCTTAACCATAAATAAAATGTTATTATATGCGTGCAGCAATACCTCGCATAGTCCGGTTTGAAATTTAAAATACAAAAATTAAATTGATTAACCGGAGGTATTACTTGATACATATAATCTACTAAAAAAATATATGAGAAAATTATAGAAAGTAAATGAATGATTAAAAAGAGCTTCTGGCCCAGTTTAATTTTATTATATAGGCCTAAATTCATAATTATTCTAGAATTGAGGAAGGGATGGAATATTTTTAAAGAAGATCAATCAAATGACTCATTCTCTCTTTTTACATATACTATAGGTATTTCATAATTTTCTTAGAGAGGAAAGAAGAAAGAAGTCTTATTGCACAACCGGTGAGAATATGTTGATCTATTTGAGCCAGTTACTTGAGAATATAAATATTAATATTTTTAAAAGCTTTTCTATTAAAGATAAAGCTTATTTAGGAAAAAAAGTAAACGAAAATAGATCTATATAAGTTTCATTACACAAGCCAACAGTGATTTTGCTACCGAGGTGTTTGAGATGGTATATGAGTATCAGTGAAAAAATGCCGCCAGTTTTTCCCATATAGCTTTTAGAGATATAGAAAATTTAAATTTTAATAGAAAACGTGCTCTAATGCGGATTTCGTTTGGAATTTAATAGATTTTTTAAGGTGTTACCCTTCTAAAAAAAATATGCAGATATTTGAAATACATAATATAAAGTTTCAGGCCAATCAGAGATGTTTTACTGGTGCAAAACAGGGCTAAAAGTTAGAAAAATTGAATTTTTTTCACGTTTTTGTTTTAACTTTAGACACCACTAATAGAATTTTTACCATCTCTGAAAACAAAACACATATTTAAAATAATCTGTAGTTCTTTATCTTTTCAAAAATCATTCATTCGTGCAAATCTGTTAATTATTAACGATTATAAATAAAACAGTTTTCAAAATCAGGATTCAGTGCTATCCGTATATCAAGAATAGCTCTAACGACTAAGCAAAACACATCTTTATAATAAAATTTTCTTATACAGGTGTATTTGTACTGGACTTTGATAACTATTTTATTTATAATTTCGTTAATAATTAATAGATTTTCAAGAATGAATGATTTTGGGCAAGTAAAGAATTATAGAATATCTTAAATATGTTTTTTGCATTTAGAGATGGTGAAAATTCTATTAGTGGTGTCCAAAGTTAAAAAAAAAAAAAAAACTGAAAAATTCGATTTTTCTAACTTTTAGTCATGTTTTGCACCAGTAAATCATTTCTGATTGGTCTGAAACCTTATATTTCTATGTATTTCAATTATCTAAACTTCAATTCACTAAAAAAAAAGTTTTTGTTGGCCTGTGTATATTGTAATTTAGTCCACCCGCCGCGAAAGCGTAGAGGTCCTGGGTGCAATTTTGCACAAACTCAACTATCTTAAACGATGTATTGGCTGGCTAATGAACAGTTTATTTGAGCGTTGATTGAAAAAATTCCATATTTTCAAAAAAAGATCTACCTAGTTGATATTTTAATTTAATTTAAATTATTTTTTTGATCCTTGGATCATGAAACAAGAACTAAATGTCTACTTCGCAAGAGGCACTATTTAATAAAGACGTCTTATAAAATAAGACGATTTGCTTTAAAGAAAGCATAATTTAAAAAAAAAAACATTAAGAAGTATTATAGATCCATTTTTTTAAGAAAAAGTTGAGTACTTTTCTTAAAAACCATTTTTCATCTATAATATATTGATATTTTTAATATTAAAATTAAAAAAAAACATTAATAATAATAAAAAAAAATTTCAAAAAGGAAAATATAAAATTGATTTATTATTTTCCCATATATACGTATGCGTATAGAAAATGCGATACATTCAGAATGGCTCATTTCCTCATACAGGTTGAGATCACGTTTTAGGAAAGACAGAGATGGAGAGAGACTCTCTATCTCTTTCCCTCCTTCCCCTATCACGCAATTCCACTTCCCCTCCTCTTCATCACTCCCACCACGTCGGCAGCCTTCAACTTAAAGCCGAACAACTCGAACAAAATAAAACTGAGCACCTGTTCCGATTCATTCTTTTCTCACACTAATCACTAAATTATATATATTTTTAGTTTATTAAAAAAAAAAAAATACTATTCCAATATATACGTATTTATTTAAACCTTTCATTAATTAACAAATAAATTATAAATAAATAAAAAAAAATTCAAACTCCTTATATTTTGAAATAACCTACTCTTTAATTTTACTTTTTGTTTACAATTTTATTTGGCGGGTGTTAATTAGAAATTAGAATAATTAAATCTATTGATCATTTTTCTAGAATGGACAAAATTTATATATTTCATACAAATTAGATCTCTTCTATCTAGGATAAGAAGTTCAATAAGTAATTTTAACCCTAAGACCTGAGCTACTAGTAATATCGAGTTTTTAAAAAATTTCAAATGAATCCCCACCCCTGTTTTTACTTTCTCTTACCTATGAATATATGTAATATATAGATAGAAAGTATTGGATTCATGTCAAAAATTTGATGTCGAGATTTTGACGGATATACACATTTTGAGATCCCCTGAATTCAAAAAAAAGCGACATAGGCTGTCAATTTAAAGCATGAAGGAATTGAGCTAGGTGGTTGAAATTTTATATTTAAATTAGATACCCACCGAGGGCGTGAAAATAAGCTATTGAACAAAATCGGTCAAAAAATATTAGTATTTTACTGATGTACTTTATCAGTTTTTTCGATTTTCTTAAAATTCTCCAATGATTTGGTTAAAAATTCATAAATTAATTATTTTTTAGATGGTTTTTGAATGGTTTCCGACTCAAGCGATAACAATTTATTTCAATTTAATTGGCTACTAATATCGATAAAAACCTTAAATGAAATTTAAAAAATAAAAAAGTGTTAGCAAAAGTTGACATATGAAATTTTCTTGTTCTTTTTTTGTTGGTTAATTAATCTAATTGAATTAATCATGTTTGATGATTGAAGACCGCAAGTAAAAGAAAAATAAATTTTTGCTTTATAAAATTCCATCGATAAATACCTTAAATAAAAAAAAAAAAACAGCGCTACTACGAGAAATTTTTTTTGTAATTTATCCCATTCTCAGAATATTATTTTTTAGAGTGACTTACAATATAGAATCAATTTTGTTTTTTTAATTTTCGAATAGTTTGTTACACAATCTTGATGCTTTCTTTAAAATTACTAAAGTAGCTCAAATTTAAAAAATTCCATTAAAGTAATATTCTTTTCTCTTTGGTAAAAATTTAATTTAAGTAAAAAAAAAAAAAAAAAGTAATAGAACTTTTTCCATTCCTCAACTCTTCTTAAAAAGTTTTATTATATAGTAAGTCGTTAACCAATAGTTTTTCTTTAAGCTGACTTATTGTGGAAATTGCCTCGCACTTTTTTTAGAGATATAACTGAAGAAACTAGTTATTGGACTTTTTATAAATAGTTTTATCCAAGCGATGCCAAAAGTTGAGTCTCTGGCACGTATACTCTGAGGTATAACAAAAACAGAGGAGGTATTCTCGGAAATTTAATACCTGCTTTTTTATATTATTATTACACTCTTGAGATTCTAATTAGAAATTTTTTGAAATAAGAAATTTTGGTAATTTCTAATA
>JAKCPI010007255.1:0-29810 GCA_023213315.1 Euborellia annulipes | reverse complement strand
CGCAATTGCAAATTATTCATCTCGAGGAAGGAGCAAAAATCATCTCTTCTATTAGTGGGAATAAAAGGACACACACCCCTCATCTCACTCCCATTAAAAGGTATTTATCATTTGCATATTCATTTTCATAAAGGGTTAACATTTTATTTTTATATCTTCTTTCTTAACATATATTTATAAAATTATCCTTTTTTTTTAATGATGAAACCAGAGGGTGATAAGGGGTGTACATTAAGGGTGGTTCTTATTGGTGGTGAGAATTAAGGGTGGATTAATTAAGTAACTCTTTTAAAAATTATTTAAATTCGAATATATCTCTAATAAATAAATAAATACAAAAAATAACGCTTAGAAATATTTTATTTAATGGGTGGTAAAATTAAAGGTGTTTTAGTTTCACTTTTATATTGTGTTGTTATTTGTCCAAATAAGACGTTCATCCCCCAAACTCATTTACTCCCCCATCTGGTCTTCATTTTTATTAAGGTAATGAATATTTTCCTATCTCATTTTGATAACGAATTAATTTTCTATTTTCTTTTTTTTTTCTTTTCTTAAAATATATTACTTAGGGTATATAAAATTATCTAATTTTTTAGATATAATGAATTCATAAACCCAAGGGGAAGGGTGAGTTTATCAGAAGGCATGTAAATCACCTCTTCTAATAAATAAAATAGTATTTTTATTTAAAAATGAAATTTGAAATATAATACAAAATTATATTTTTTGTAAAATTTAAACATTTAAGGAAATTGATTACTTTCTCTCCCACCTCACCCTCCACCCCTATTGCAGAGAATTTAGCTAATAATTGAAAATATATAAATTCTTAAACTTTTATCTCTCGTCAGTGATATAAATAATAACTGTGATTAACATTTCGTTTTAAAACTATATTATTATTTTTTGGTAATAATGTTAACAGAGAGGTGGTAACGTGTGAAAATTTCCATTCAAATTAAAATATTATTATCATTTTTTATTTTTTGTAAACTCTCTCTTTCTACGCACAAACACCGAATCATATATTTAATAAGAAAAAAATAATTTTTATTTTTACAGGAGTTTCTATTGCTAGAGGTCGTCTTCTCCCTTCGTCATCGTCCGTCTCACCCGAAGCATCCCTATCTCAGCGCCCTTCGAGCCTCTCTCCTCAATAGGTGAGTTCTTGACAACCAAATTTTTTCATTTTTTTTAATTTCCCATATCAGAAATAATAATTTTATTTTCCTGGGATTCTCTCTATTTTAATATCTCGAGTATAACAACCCCCCTCTTTATTTTATAATATTTGAATATCATTTAAATCTATTAAAATAAAATATAGTGGAACCTCGCTTTCCAGAATCAAACTCGTGAAGCAAAACACTCGTTATGCGAAACAATTTTTTCCTCACATAAATTAATGTAAAATATGTTCATGCGTTTTATGTCGAAAAAAATACTCTCCTTATAGCTCTTTTTGCGGCTTTTCCTCCGATGCACAGGCTTAATAAACTTTTAACACAAAAAATCACAAATTTATTTCCTGATTACATTATTAACAATATAACACAAGTTTGAGAAAATGGGGGGATCACAAGCGACCTACGATGCTACATTAAATTAATTTTTTTTTTTTTTTTTGTAAATTGTAATCTCTAAATTTAGCTTGTATTTTGTACTCGTTATGGAGAAAAATCGCTCGTTAAGCGAGTCATTCTTTTACATTTTTTTTTTTTGCTCGTCATGCGAATTACTCGTTATGATAGGTGCTCGTTAAGCGAGGGTTCTACTGTATTAAAATCAATTAATGAATAAAAATTCCATTTCTTTTTTCTCATTAAAACATTTTAGAATTTTATATGAAAATTAATTTTTTCTTGCAGACTAGTTTAGGCGTAATCTATTCGTATTTTACTTGAACAAGTAGCTTATTATTATTATTATTATTATTTTATAAACAAATAAATATTAATATATTTGGTAGCTGCACCTCCAGGGTTGTGAGAAAGCCTTTTGCTTTTTTAAGGGGGTTTGAATAAAATATTCCTATATACTGTAGTTAAATAGAATATTTGGAAAATGGATTAAGGGATAAATAAAACAATTATTTGATAAAATAATCTTTATTGTAAAATATGGTAATACAAGAATTAAGTAAGTCTTTTAAAAATTATTTAAGATCGAATATATCCCTAATAAGTAAATAAATACAATAAATAACACTTGGAAGAAGTTTATTTAATTGATGGTGTGTTTTAAGGGTGGGTAAATAAAGGGAGTCTCTTAATAATTATTTGTTTTCGAATTAATTCCCAACGGAATAAAGCCCCGTTAGTTTGCAAGTGAATGGAATTTTTATAAATAGAGAATTTATTTTATTCTTGGGCGTTCAGAGAGGAATGCTATTTCTCTATCGATCGATGCCTCCTTGCTTGCTGGTTGCCTATCTGCCAGTTGTATTCGAGACGAGACACGACTCAGTCATTTGGGATCCTCTCTCTCTCTCTCTCGTGGGTGTAGTTTTTTTTATATTGTGTGTGCAAATAAGACGTTCATCCCCCAACCTCATTTACTCCCCGTCTGGTCATCTTATTATTACGGTAATTAATCTTTTCATATCTCATTTGCATAACGAATTAAATTTCTTTTTTCAATTTTTTTTCTCTCTTAAAATCTCTCTACTAGTAAAAATAAAAATTATCCAATTTTTAAATACAACGCCATGATCGTGTACTCCAGGGTGGAGGGTGAGAAAGGGTGAAAATCACCCCTTCTTATAAACAAAACAGTATTACTTCACTAAATTTTAATAGAAAATTATTATTTATTTTTTTTTTTATTTTTTACTTTTAAGCAAATGTATTACTTTCTATTCCTTGTCACCCACCCTCCACCCTTCTAACCGAGAATTTAGTTCTATATTAGGAAATTATTATTAATTAAGTGTTATTTTTTAGAGATGGAATTTTTTTTTTTTTTTTTTTTTCCACTGTCTGAATGCATTCTTTTCTTAAACAGTTTGTCCACTCGCCCCTTTTAATTACAAGTTTCATCAATTCAGTCGATTTTTTTTTAAATTTGTTTTTATGCTATGATCGATCGAAATGAAGACGTTCCCGTTAGAATTTTTCCTGCAGTATTTTATGTGTTTATTCAATTTGAGTGGTATGGGTTTCTTTGTTTATCGTCAATATTATAATTAAAATTTGAATTTTTACTGCAATTCATTCAGATAATATAATAAACATTTATTTTTATTTACAGTACATAAAAAATAATTTTTTTTTTAACTAGCTCCGTACTTGATTTGATTTTAATATGAAAGTACTTTTCGTCTAATCTAATAAAAAAGATTTTTTCTCTTCGATCGGTAATGTAATGTTTAATAGGGGGTGTTTTTTTTTCTTGAGGTGGTGGGTTAAAAAAGCCATTGAAATAAATTATATAAAATTCTTTATCATTTAATTTAAAAAACAGACAATTTCAAAACATCTTAATTTTTCTAATAAACTTCTCTATTATTCATCCCTTTAACAATTAATAATTAAATATGTCAAGAGGGATGGAGGGGGCAAATTTCTTGAATATATACTCATCTATTCATTTCTATAAAATTTTCCATAAAAATCATTCAATTTTCTTTTTTAAATAGAAAGATTTGTTAAAAAAAAGAAACAAACCCTTAAGAAAATTGCACAAAAACGAATTATTATACCTTTCAAATTAGAAACAAATCAAGTAGCTAACTTAATTAAAAAAAAAAAAATATATTTTTTACTAAGTCCCTTATTAGGGTTGGTCGAATCGATTTCGATTTTAATCGAAAATCGATTTTGAGCGTCGATTTTCGATTAAAATCGAAATCGATTCAGTGTTTTGAAAAAAATCGAAAAAATCGATTTTTGACGGCCGATTTTTCGATTTTCGATTTTCCAAGAAAGTGATTTTCGCGACATCGTCTGTCTGTCTGTGTTCAATTTTAAGCTTGAAGGAATTGAGCTATGAGGTTGGAATTTTATATTTAAGTTAGATACCCCCCTGGAGCGAGAAAATAAGCTGTTAATTAAAATCGGCCAAAAAGTACTAGTGCTTTACTGAGGTAGTTTTTTCAGGTTTTTTTGATTTTCTTAAAAATATCCCCAACAATTTTTATTAAAATTCAAAAATCAATTATTTTTTAGATGCTCTTTAAAAAGTATATTCTCATTTTGAAGTACACTTTACTCTTATATTTCATAGTAAAGATAGGAGAGTTGGTTGCAATGGTAACAAAATATAAATATTTCCCCATGATTATAAATTTTAATCTTGAATTCAGCCCTCGGGGCTTGGTGTAGTGGTTTACATGCTAACCTCGTATACCAAAAGTCGCGGGTTCGGACCCCATGCAGTCCGATGATTTTATTTAAGCAATTTGGATACCAAATGGCTTAAATAAGAATGCCTAGACCCCCAATATGTATATTAATCAATAACGGATATCGTAATGGCCTGAGTTGCCGAAAAGACTGTGTGATGTGAGTGAATGTGAGTGTGAATGAGAAAAAAAGTGTGTGTTTAAAAAAAAAAATCTTGAATTCAAATGTACCTTAAGCTTACTGTCGGAATCTAAATATATGTTGACACAAAAATCTGGCACAACTTTCGCTTACTGAAGATAAGAGAAAGTTGTGCTGTGCGACGAGTCCCACCAGATTTTTTAAGAAATATAGAAGTTGATGTTTGAATTTCTTGGTTTGTTAAAACTTACGTTAAAACTTAAGTTATAAAGACTAAATATGTTATACCATATACAATGTGTTGGTTTTTAAAGAAGTTATAAAGACTGAATAAATTGATTTGGGCATCAGTAATGCAACGTTCTATTTTTCTTGTTCTATAAACCGCTTGAAAATCGTAAACAGAACCTTAAAATTAACTTATGGGCATTTTTTGTAAAAAAATCGAAAATCGATTAAAATCGATTTTTTAAAGGCAAAAATCGATTTTTTAAAAAATCGATTATTTGGTTTCGATTTTAAAAATCGAAAATCGAAAATCGATTCAGCCTCCGAATCTACCAACCCTATCCCTTATCTGAATGAATTGAGGTAAAAAAAGTATAATTTAAATGGTACGTAACTAATATACTTTTATAATGAATATTTAAAGATGAGAAAGGAAAGGATTACGGGAAAATAAAACAATTATTTAATAAAATAATCTTTATTGAATATTTAAAATATGATGATAGAAGAGGATAAAAAAAATATTTCTTTGTTTCAGAAGAGAGACCTTAGGAAAAGAAAAATCCATCTCCGTCAAGGAGGCCAAGGGGCCAGTCGATTGAACTCACCTCTCTGCAAAGTGCCTCTTCTCCAGTGCGATTCTGTTTGTGAGAATAAAACGTCACACGCACCCCCCCCCTCCACAATTAAAAGGTATTTATAATTTGCATATTTCTCTTGAAGAAAGGGTTAACATTTTATTTTTATATTTTCTTTTAAAAACTTATTTATAAAATTATCCTTTGTCTAAAAACTAGAAACTAGAGGGTGTAAACCAAGGGCGGATCCAGAGGTGTTTCTCGGGGGGGAGAGGGGGAAGTATTCTGGGTGTGAGTGGTCGCACAACACACAATTTTTTCTCTTAATTTCGGCAATTTAAAAGCAGATTTTTTTTTACTATTCCAAATGGTTAACTTAAATAAAAAGTCGAAAAAAATTCCTTAACTTTCTTTTTTTATATCAATGCATTTTTACAAATATTTATCTTTGCGATATTTTTACTTAACTCTTTTTTACTTTCTCCTTTTTTTAAATAATAATATGATATATAATTGGGATTATCTTAAGCTGGATTGTTCAACTTTATTTAAAAAATTTGAGATTTAATGACAAACACGAGCTAATTTTATAATTAGAAATTCTAATTTGGCTAAAATCTAATACTTTGCGTTCAACCAAATTATTTTTAAAAAAAACTGGGAGGCGCGGACTAGTCTAAGGGGAGGCGCAATATTGGCGTTCATCAAGATCAATTTTCCAAATGATTGCTAGTTTTATAAATAGAAAAAAAATATTAAAATAATTTAGAAAATTCTGGGACGAAGTCATGGAGGTAGCCAGACATCTTGTTAGGGGGCCAACCCCTCGTTAGGGCAAGGGGGGGTGGGCTTACAATTAATATATACATAGATTATTAATTATTTATTTAAATAAAAAAAAATTAAATTAATGTAGTGGATTTGGGCGTTAAAAAAAAAATTCGAAATGGGAAAAATATATATTTGTTTGCTTTTTTTTTTAAGAATGTTATGAACTTGGTAATGGATTTATTATACAATATATTACTATTCTTATTCCCATCTTATGCAGATCATTTTTTTTGTTATCGGTAAAACTAAACATTTATTTACTTTATTGTTCAAATATTATATTCCTATGTAGACGCAGAAAGTATTGTAAATAAAGTTGTTTAAATTATAGACTTGACATATTTTTTTATTAATTATAAATTATTTCGGAGTAGTGGCTGTGAGATATATACAGGACCAGCGGATAAAAAGACTCTTTATGCCAGTGGCGGATTAAATGAATTTTGTCAGAGGGGGTTTAATTTTTTTTTCATTTAAGGACTTTGTCGGCATCTATGGCCATTTAGACCCCTTACCTATTTATTTAAATTGATAGGTATCAAATTCAATTGAATTAAAGAGCGGAAATCATAATTTCTTTAGATTACTAGTTTTTATAACTTTTTGAATTTCTTCTCGGGGGGGGGGGGAATCACCGCCCCCACCGCCCCCCTTTAATCCGCCCCTGCTCTATGCAGATTCCAATCACCGGAGATGTTTCGGTTCTTTTTATTTAAGAACGATCTTCAGACCTTACTAGAAATATACCATATAACATTAACATTGTATATATACAAAAATCAATTGTAAAAAATTATTAAGCAAAAAAGTAAACAAAAATTTTAAATTAGAAAAATATATATAATTACATAGGTTATTTTTTTTTTTTAAGGTCTTTTTCGGCATCTAAGGCCATATAGACCCCGTCCCTATTTATTTTAAATGATTAGTAGTCAAATCAAATGAATACACAGAGTTAGTCCGTGTTAACATTTGGTATAAACATTGTTGTTTCGTCATCATATATCAATACTCACAAGAGGAACTATTGTAAAAAATTTTTGACCTGGGAATATAGCTACATTTGTATTTGATGACGAAACACAAATGTTAACACGGACTAACGCTGTGAAAATATATATACTTTTCTAATTTAAAATTGTTGTTATATTTTACAAAATTTTTGTTCACTTTTTGTTTAATAATTTTTTATGATTGATTTTTGTATATATACGATGTTAATGTTATATGTATACTTCTAGTAAGGACTGAAGATCGTTCTTAAATAAAAATAACCGAAACGTCTCCGGTGATTGGAACCAATATATTCATGTTTATTTAAGTTTAATTAAAAAACTAAGGGAATCTATATGAGTTGTATACATATAATATATATTCAAGAGCTTTGACCTTGTTCATTTAGGTTTGTATAATGATAAAGAAGTTTAGATATTTTTGTATTTAATTTTTGATATAAAAGAAAAGGTATAGAATTATTTGAATTGACCTTCTCATAAATTTTTATCTCGTGATTTTAATAACAAACATTAGATAAGATTAAATTTTTTTTTTTTTTGGTCCATGTATATAGAATCTTTTTTTTTAAATTGCTTCCGGATATCAAATGATTTGTATTAGTTAAGACAAGAAATATTATTCTCAACAACCAGTGGAACTTTTTTATCTACTGTATTATGTAGACAAATTAAATTTTAAATAATCAGTTAGAAATTTTTATATTGACATCTTTCTCATCATCCCTATCGTTAAACTTTTAACTAGTATTATCATTCAATTCCAACCTTGCTTTGTTCTTATTATAACTTCTCCATGCCTAATTTTTCTCAATGCCTCCAATCACTTTAGTTAGCCTTTATGTAACCATTTTCAAAAAAATTAAATAAAAATATTTATCTTAGTTGATTTAAAATTCATCAATACCTCAGAGTTATTGTATTCGAATATCAAGTTTAAATGATGTAAACAAACTCATTATTCAGAGAGAGAGAGAGAGAAACGAATATAGTGAAAGAATATTGAATTGATTCTTTTCAATTTGTTTGTCTTCTTTCCTGGCTAATGGAGTCGCTTTCATTCTCCTTTCATGAATATCAAATTAATTAATCTTGCCAATTTTATTTTATTATTTAGTAGCCTATATAGGATAGAATTATTTTCAGATATTGATAAAAAGTATATGATTTTTATTTTCTCTCAACTATTGGCCTATATGTTAATACCCAGTAAAAAGAGAGAAAGTATTGAGATTGCATAACAAATTTAATTGTAGATATTTTGCTGGAAATACACGTGTTTTATAGTTCCGTGATTAAAAAAATAGGTCCTACAAAATGTCTGTCTGCCTTTATTGCAACACTTTTTTCATACTCACACTCACACACACATTCACAAGTCTTTTCGGCAACTTAGGCTAAGACTTTGACGATAACCGTTATATATGATATCTATTGAGGGTCCAGGCACTTCTATTTTTTCCTCTGTTTGATTAAACGGTAAATTAATATATACCATTGGTAACTAAATATATCTCGACACAATTGTGCTGAGGGTCAAGGGTTCGCATCCCATCTCTCATGCAACAAAAATTCATTTCAATTGGATTGGCTATCAATCCAATTGAAATAAATAGTGACGGGTTTTAAATGGCCTTCGATTGGTGTAGTTAGTAGCGCGCCTGCCTTGTATACCAAGGGTCGCGGGCTCGGACCCCAGGTAGTCTGATGATTTTATTTAAACCATTTGGATACCAAATGGCTTGAATAAGAATGCCTGGACCCCAAATACATATATATTCAAATAATGGTTATCGTCAAAAGTCTTATATGGCCTAAGTTGCCGAGAAGACTGTGTGAATGTGAGTGTGTGTGAGTGTGAATGAGAAAAGTGTTTTTTTTTTTTTTTTTTAATGGCCTTTGATGTCGAAAAAGACCTTAAAATAAAATAAAATAAAAAAATATCTCGACACAAGAAAAAATGTAATAGCACAACATACAATTTTAGAATGCCGAAGGTGTGGGTGTGAGGGGTCTGTCAAATTAGCTTTTTTAATTCTTTTTAGTTATTAAAATTCTTGTTTTTGTTATTTCATACTAAATAATGATCGCACTTGTTAGTTATGATTTCTTTTTAATTAATTTCCAAGTAGATTATTATTATTATTAGGTAGTTGATTTTATTATAGATATGTGATTGGAAAATTATTTCTATTCCTCCCTACCTGTTTAGGCACAAAACAAAATTTTTTGTAAAGAAAAAATCGAAAATCGATTTTTTTCGGCAAAAATCTACCACCCTATTTTGTTCACATACAGAACCACACACACACACAGACCATGTCGCGAAAACCACTTTTTTGGATTCAGGGAACCTCAAAACATGTATATTCATCAAAATCTCGACATGAATCCAATACTTTCTCTTTCTATATATATTACTTATATACATAGGTAAGAGAAAGTAAAATTAAAAGAGGGCAGATTCGAATATCAGTTAATTTTTTCTTCTCTTCTAATAATAAACATTTTCTCAATTCCTTTTGTAGATATCGGGGTTATCGAATATTTTTGAACTTCAAAGAGATTCATAAGAGCTCCTCTTTTTTTAGTCTTTTTTGATTGGCCCGGACATATCCAATTTGCTTATTTAATTACTTATTATTTCCTTTGGACCGTATTCTGGCATTTTGATACTTTGTTGTCATTTGGCTTTCAGTCGAGTCAAAGAGAAGTAAGTTACTTTTCTTAATTTATTTTTATGCTCTCCATTTTGTTGATATTATATTATTCGTGTCAGTAAATAAATTTTCGATGAATGAAATAATTTGTCGATATTTTAGAGTAAAGGTGTCGTAGTGTTAATTATCACTAAATAAAATGTTATAAAAAAATACATGTATATGTGTATGATCTGTGAGCAGGGGTGACCATTTTCTAAATAGATGATTCTCTCAACTTTTCTTAGACTGCAAAAGTCTATAGGCCTAGTATACACACCCAAGAGAGTTGTCTAGCTAGACTTGACTCTAGGTCTTCTCTACAGTGCTCTAGCTCATAGGTGTAGCCAGGGGGGGGGGTTTGGGGGTTCAAACACCCCCCCCCATGGGACCCAAGCCATGACTAGATATTTAATACAAATTATATTTCACATAGGGTAAGAGAAAGTAAAATATACCGGTAATAATTTACTCTAGCTAAAAAAACAAACCAAAATGATTTATAAAAACCCTAAAATAATCTGAAAAAAAATGAAAAAAATTTCTTGATCCCCCCAAGCGACAGAGTGTTTTTGGTATGTCCCACACTTTTTTATTTTAATTTATTTTTTTTACAAATAAATACACATCAAATTTTTATATTTTTTATTTTACATTAATAATTTTTTCAATTTTTATCGGCCCCCCCTCCCCCCCCATCAAAAATTGCTGGCTACGCCAATGCTCTAGCTAGAGCTGAAATCTCTGCAGTGTACACACCCAATTAGATTTGTCTAGCTAGAGTAAATTAAATCTAGCTAGATTTTACTCTCCAATGTACCATTAGAAATAGAATAGGGTGAAGGGAATTAAAATCCTTGCTGCACCCTGTTTTTAAAAAATTTTTCCGACTTGATTGTGTATGGTCTGAGGAACAATCATGACTACATGGAATTTGAATATTGAAATCATCTTCTCCGGTTGCGAACGAAGAAAAATTTTTGCGATCGACCGATAACACTAGTCGACAAGGTTTTTTTCACAAGATATCTGATTAGTGAACCTAGTGCATTTTTTCACCCTGAATTCAGATATGTAGTTAGAATTTTTCCATCAGGCACAGTTTTAGAGATATAGAGCAAAATAGATTTTAGTCGAAAATGGGCTCTAAAACGGCTTTTATTTAGAATGTTCAAATTATTTTTAACGCCGCACCCCGTCAAATTATGCAGATAGTTAGAATACATATAAATTTTAAGTTTCATCCCAATCGGAGGTCATTTAGACGTGCTAAAAACGGCTTAAATTTTCAAAAAATCGAAATTTTCAAGATTTTTTTTGCTTTGGTCACCCCTAATACAATTTTAGATACCCCTGAATGCAAAACACATATATGTACGATATTCTATAGTTCTTTGGCTTTCTAAAAATCATTCATTCATAAAAATCTGCTAATTATTAACGAAATTATTAACAAAAACGTCAGCAAAGAAAAAACACAAGTACACTCACTGGACGAAAAAAATGGACCTCTTGTTCTTTTACAAGTATAAAGAAAGATATGAGATTCAAAAAATATTTTTTTTTAATAATATATAATAAAGTTAGTGCCCGTGACTCGATGCTCAGAGAGGATACATTAGCTTCTCGTGGATAGGGTTCCCTTTTTAATTCAATTGAAGTCCATTTTTTTCGTCCAGTGAGTGTACTTGTGTTTTTTCTTTGCTGACGTTTTTGTTAATAATTTCGTTAATAATTAGCAGATTTTTATGAATGAATGATTTTTAGAAAGCCAAAGAACTATAGAATATCGTACATATATGTGTTTTGCATTCAGGGGTATCTAAAATTGTATTAGGTGACCAAAGCAAAAAATCTTGAAAATTTCGATTTTTGAAAATTTAAGCCGTTTTTAGCACGTCTAAATGACCTCCGATTGGGATGAAACCTAAAATTTATATGTATTCTAACTATCTGCATAATTTGACGGGGTGCGGCGTTAAAAATAATTTGAACATTCTAAATAAAAAAGCCGTTTTAGAGCCCATTTTCGACTAAAATCTATTTTGCTCTATATCTCTAAAACTGTGCCTGATGGAAAAATTCTAACTACATATCTGAATTCAGGGTGAAAAATACTTCTAGAATTTCATATCTTCATTCTTGTGAAAGAAAAAAAGTTCATTTTTGTCGACTAGTGTAATCAGAATCAGGAAAGGCAATCATTGAAAAAGCTCAAAAAAAGAAACATGGGAAAAAAGTTCAGAATAGAAATTTGTGTGGATTCAATTTTATTTATTTTACTTTATGTTTTAATTTTAGTTAATATTCGAATATAAGAGGATATGCTGGTCAAGGAGGTCAAGAAATCGTTTATGTCAACAACATGTCGGATAATGTATTAAATTAAAAAAAAGTCAAGAAACCTTGAGGAATATAAATAATTAGGTCTAATCATCTCCTTTTAATTGTGACACCTGAAAAATGAGAAGTATAGAATTAAGAAATGAAGTTCAAGTAATTTCAGGTCGCCAATTCACCTGACTAAATATATAAAATCATATAATTTAATTACTATATAGGCCTATAAACGAGTGAACTTGCCAGAAGCGCGAGAAATAGGGGAGGGTAATTATTGGAGCGAATGGAGTGGAGGGGAGAACGGTAGGCAAGTCTAGTTGAGAAAATTCGACCGAATGAATGTAGGAAGGAGAAACGAAAAGGGGAAATATGAGTGGTGGGGATACAAAGGACCATCCCCTCCAATGCCACCACTACTGCCGTGCAATCGCTGATAGCATTAGGAGACATTTGCAACGTGGGAACTCGTTTCGTCTCTGGATTATATAAAACGTGATTCACCGCTGATCGAGAAACTCAAGACATTTGAAAAGTAGTCAACCAGGCGGACATATTAAACTTGATTCAATACCTTCTGACCTTGGAACATCACATTTCTTGTCAATTAGCATTCTAATCAAAAGAAGCCATATTAAGAGTTCTTTTATGTGAATCACAAAACGTCATTGATGGCAGGGTAATATTAATTTTAATTGTATTTTAATGCATTTCATCAATGAGGTAGAGAAATTTCTCTTAGACCAATTGTCCTGCCAATCACAGATGTACTCCAATGCTGTTTGAGTAACTTATTCCAAATCCATTTTATGTTTCTCAAAAAATAAAATAGATTAATGTCAAAAAGTAGGCGATTATCCTAGGGGATAAAGCAGTTAAGCTTATAATTCTGAGTGAAGAGTACAAATCCACCTCATGGTAATAAATTATCCAACTCTATTTGAGATGCCTCCTCCTGAGTAAGGAAAGGGCAACCCATCTCAGTATCAATCCTATGTAAGTTACGCCTCAGAGTAACCACAACGTGTCAGATCTGACAGTAATGACTCAAGAGATAAAAGAATGTCAATTTATTAAAAATTTTTTTGTTATTCGGCATCGAAGAAGATATAGATATAAAAGATAATAATTAAATTTGCCGTTATACGTCCTATATTAATTTAAATTAAATGGTAGCCAACTAATTTAAATAAACCATATCGCTCAGGAATGAAAGCAAGCAATTGATAATTAAGATTTGTCAGTGGGACTGTGAATATTAAATTTTATTAATAAAATTAATTTATTAAATAAGAATCAGTAATTTGTTTTAAATTAACATTTTAATTGAATTATATCCCTGGGAAAATGTTCTTTAATAATACATTTTATTAAGATAGATAAGAATTTTCAAATATATTGACATAGAATTTTTTAACAAATGTGCAAATACTAAGCAAATTTTATTATCTTCTTCGGTTTCTGAGGCTGCAGGTGGCAAATATAATTTGAATACATTTTTATCACGAGCGAACCTCACAAAAAAAAAGAACAAGAAGCGTGACATCTATCTCTCTGCTAAGATCCAAGCTATTTATTACTATTTTGTGTCTGTTTAAATGATGATAAAATTAAATGAATGTACATAAACACAATACAACTACGAACCTTTGAAATTGTCATTATAATATGCAAAAGAAGATGTTTGAATTTTTATAGCTTTTTTTTTATTTCAATAAGCAGGGACGAAATAATTAAAATAAAAAAGCCTTAGTTTAATTTAATGATGTTTTTGTTAACATTAAGGATAATTATCTTTAATGTTTATGCATAAAGAGTTTGTATTAAAATTGATTTCAATAAAAAATGACATACGTTTTTAAAGTACAAGTACGAAACATTAAAATTCTAGAATTTCCATTCAGGAAACAAGTCATTTAATTCATTAATAAGTTGCGTAGATCTTTAAATTTAAAATTGCACTGTTTGATTTTAATAAATAAATCAGGAACATATATTTTGACGTGACAACGTCTTACAAATCATGTGTCTATAGAGGCAGGTTAGAGGGGCATGCACGAAAAAGTTTATCGGCTTTAATAACTCTTTTTATTTATATAAAAAAATGTTGATTTATTTGAAATAAATTATAGATCGAGTTCAATGATAATTTAATGGTTTTAATCAAAGCTGATATTTAAGAAAAAAAATGTTACTAGTGCAATAATTTATTTTGTTTGTTCTAAATTTCTTTTGAAATTAAACACGCAATTTGTAGACTATGCGACTAATTCAAAGTTCCTGTGTAAGTTCAAAATTTCACCCACATAATTATTTTTTTGAGCAATGCGTTTTTCATTGATATTAAACGAAATTCTAAGCAAAAATTGATTTAAATTTGAAGAATAGAGAAGTTTATCATTAAATTATTATATACAATATTATAGTTAGTCTGAATGTCGAAGGTTAAACAAATATATTTGACCCTCTATCTTGATCAAATTTGTGGGTATTGATGTCGAAAGCGACCTCTTAGCTGGTCCCTCGTTATTAACTCTAAGATTTTTATTAAATGTAATAATAAAATAATCCCTGCGAGTTATATTTTTTACATGCATCATGGCGATTTTTTTTAATTGGATTAAATTTTTTTTAATAAAGCTGAAATTAAAAATAAATTAATAAACATGAAAATATTAAAAACCGATTATAAAAATATTTAATAAAAATGTTATTGGTGTATTTTTTTTTTTTTTATTATTATAAATTACTTTTAAAGCAAACTTATTATTATTATTTATCATCAATACGTTCTCTAATTTGATTAAATAGAAGTGATTTTAAAGAATGGAGATTCTGCAGTCAGAAACAAATACAAAAAAAAAGAAAAATGGAGAGGGATAGGGAGGTTTGGATAAACAAGTAGAGGCATCAAAGCGCAAAATAAAAATATAATAAGTAAAGGTTAAATAAAAAATTTTTCTAAGAAAATTGAGATATGATATTATCTGCAAGAGATGAGCAACTTAGAAGAAATTAGGGCTGAAAAAGTTTGACCTGGGTTAAAAATTCCCTTTAAAATCAAGATTATCTTGGGGTGTGTGATTTGACGATGTCTTGTTTGAATACCTAGCCTTTGGACGCCATATTGGATCGTTGTTGCAAATGGACAGCGGGAATAGATTAGATAGAGAACAGACGGCCGAAGTAAACCGATCTGTGTTTCTTTCAGACAACTCAATTCGATTCGAATGTAAAATCGTTGTTTCAGATGATTATAAAACCTTTTATAACTTAGACAATTTCGCAGTTTCCGTTTATTTCTCAGACGAAACTTTAGGCCCCATAAAAGAATACATATAACGCAAGCGAATTGCTCACCCATGCAATTATTGAAGTCTTTTAAGAAAAATTATCAACTCTCAAATTTGTTCTCCTAAAGAAACGCAAAATTCTAGAGTTAATAAGATACAGAACTAAACTTGAATAAAAAATCTTTAAAAAAAATTTAAATTCAAAACATTTTTTACTTTTTTGTTATTGAAATATTTATTGTATGAATAATTTATAAAAAGAGGCTAACTTGATTGTTAACAGAGTAAAATTATTTATGTGTGAAAAATAAATAAATACAATATTAAACTCTTAAAATGGAAAATGTATGAGGTTTAAAAAGCATTTTATTTTGTCAAAAAAACTAAACTTTTTGGGGGTAGACCTAAATAAAATTTTCGTATATTCATTACTTGTTCAGACTTTAAATAAAGAGCGAGTTTGGTAACAATGTAATTCTTCAAAAATTTGATCAAAATTAAAACAATACTTTCTCTCTATATATTTCATATAGACAGTGGCGTACCGAGGAGGGGAGAGGGGGCGGTCCGCCCCAGGCCCCGAGCCGGCATAGGCCCCCATATATTTATAAAAAAAAATTTAATGAAAATTTCACTTTGAGGGGGCCCCGGGGCCCCAGGGCTCAAGTAAAAATGGGAAAATTTAGATAAAAAAAAAGAAAATTTAATGAAAATTTCTCTTTGAGAGGCCCCGGGGCCCTTGGAGTTCAGGGATATACGGTATTTTAAAAATATTTTTGTGTATGGAGGAGAAGGATATTTAAAAATGAGCACCCCAAAAAAAAATCTGGTGTGACTGGCGCACAGCACACAACTTTCTCTTACCTTCGGTAATCGAAAGTTGTGTACTGTGCTTGTCACACCAGATTTTTTGTGTCGACATATATTTAGTTCCCGACAGTACGGAACATATGAATTCAGATGTAAAATTTATAAGTATGGGAAAATATTTATATTTTGTTACCATGGCAACCATTTCTCCTATCTTCCCTATAAAATACAAGAGTAAAGTGGTCTTCAGAAGATTTCAATCACAAAATGAGAATATACATTTTAAAGAGCATCTAAAAAATAATTGATTTTTGAATTTAAAAAAAAATCGTTGGAGCAAATTTTGAGAAAATAGAAAAAAACTGAAAAAGTACATCAGTAAAGTACTAGTACTCTTTGGCCGATTTTGATTAAAAGCTTATTTTTCCGGTCCCGGGGGGGTGTTTAACTTAAATATAAAATTTCAACCTCCTAGCTCAATTCCTTCATGCTTAAAATTGAACACAGACACACACACACACACACACACACACACACACACACAGACAGACCATGTCGCGAAAACCAGTTTTTTGGATTCAGGGGACCTCAAACGTGAAGATCCATCAAAATCTCGACATCGAATTTTTGACATGAATCCAATACTTTCTCTCTATATATATATTACATATATACATAGGTAAGAGAAAGTAAAAGTACATCAGTAAAGTACTAGTACTCTTTGGCCGATTTTGATTAAAAGCTTATTTTTCCGGTCCCGGGGGTGTTTAACTTAAATATAAAATTTCAACCTCCTAGCTCAATTCCTTCATGCTTAAAATTGAACACAGACACACACACACACAGACAGACCATGTCGCAAAAACCAGTTTTTTGGATTCAGGGGACCTCAAACGTGAAGATCCATCAAAATCTCGACATCGAATTTTTGACATGAATCCAATACTTTCTCTCTATATATATATTACATATATACATAGGTAAGAGAAAGTAAAAAATGTAATATAAGGCCCCCTCTTTTAGTGCCGCCCCAGGCCCCCAACTGCCTCGGTATGCCTCTGCATATAGAATATATTTGCAATATATTATATATATATATTTCTATATATTTTCTATAGAGTAAGAGAAAGTAAAAGTAGACAGAAGCTCAAAACGTGTGGTTAGAAAGGGTAGAAAAGATAAATGGTTTATATTAATTATTAATTTTTTTGTAATTATTCTACTGTTATCTAATGTGGATAACTTGTTGAGTTAGAAAAGCATATTTCTGTGCTTGAATTAAAAAATTCGGGGAAGTAACTACCCTAGTGTTTACAAAAGTCTGCTCTGTGTAATCAGCTTTAAAAAAAATCAATCATAGAATTTTTTTTTTTTTAATTAAAAAACGAAAGAAAAAAAAAGTCAAAGGTTATTTATTATCTAATATTTATTAAGAAATGTTCCAAAGGCATTTTGTTTTTTTATGAATGAATTGAATTATTTCATTGAAATATAGGTGGGCATTTTCAAATGTCATTCTCCTAACGGAGACAAGGAAGAGGTTAGAGGAAGTTATAAACGGATTTTCAACAAAAACTCGCAAGAAATTGAATGTTTTTGTAGTCATCCAAGTTTTTTTTTGCACTCAAACAGCGAAAAACAAACATTATCTCGAGTATATAGAATATGTATCTGCGATAGAAAGAGGGAAGAGAGCGAAAAGACAAACAAATGATAAAGAGACGAAGCATGAAGAGGGGAAAGAGAAAGAAGTTCGTAATATAGACTATATGTAGGCCTAAAATAAAACGAAGAGAGATAGTAAACTTAAATAAACATAATAGCTATCCAATTAATTAACTATCTTGGTGTGATTTAAAAAAAAAGGTGATGAGAAAGTGTTTCCTAAGAATGCTTTAGGAAATTTATGGTTGATTATAATAACACCTCTATAAAAATTAATTTTTATTAATCTTGTGTAGCACAGTGTTCTGTGTATTTTCTTGTCACGCCAGATTTTTGTGTCGACATATATTTAGTATCCGCCGATATATTAAAATTCAAAATGTAATATTTATAAACATGAAAAATATTTATATTGTGTTACCATTGCAACCATTTCCCTATCCTTCCTATCAAGTACAAGAGTAGTCAAAGGCCGGAAAATAGCATCTAAAAAATAATTTATTTACTAATTTTAATCAAAATCGTTAAGGCGATTAAAAAAAAAAATTTTATTTTTACTTGTCTCATAATTTTTATTTGATTTATTTTTTTTTTTTTTTTTTTTTTTTTTATTTATTTTTGAGGCTTTACCTGCCCATCACGCCAAAACTTACATACAGTATTTTTTTTTTTTTTTTTTTTCGTATTGTCAGCAAACTTCTAAAAAAAAAAAAAAAAAAAAAAAAAAAAAAAAAAAAAAAAAAAAAAAAAAAAATACTGTATGTAGTTTTGGCGCGATGGCCGCAGGCTAAAAGCCAAAAAATAAATAAAATAAAAAAAAAAAAAAAAAAAAAAAAAATCAAATAAAAATTATGAGACAAGTAAAAATAAAATTTTTTTTTTTAATCGCCTTAACGATTTTGATTAAAATTAGTAAATAAATTATTTTTTAGATGCTATTTATTTTTTATTAAGCTTAAAAATATTTTATATCATTAAATTAAATTTTTTTGCCCATAGAAGTTCTAAATGTTTTAAGTAAACTAAGTATTTTATTTAAACTTGATTAATTATTCATTATAAAAGCTTTTTAGCAAATAATTACATTAGAAATTATTTTATCTTTTGGAAAAATAATTTACAAAAAAAAAAGAAAGTTTGTAGGTAATTGAGCCAACAAAAAAACTACTAATATATTTAAAGAATTTTTATTAGTATTAAAATTAAGAAAAGAAAATTTATTTAGTTAGATTTTAATTTTTTTTTTTTTTTTTTTTTTTTATTAAAGCTATTCTAATAAAATTTTTATAAAAGTAAATTTAGTTGAAGACAGTGGCGGATCCAGAGGTGTTTCTGGGGGGGGGGGTAATCTGGAGTGACTGGAGGCGCATTCTGTACTTGTTTGCCAGAATATAAATACAAATCAAATTTTCAAGTATTAATTTTTAAAATTTTACATTAAAAATACATTTTTTTTCGATAAAAAGCATTTTTTCAAATCTCAGGGGGGGGTAATTACCCCCTTTACCTCCCCCCCCCTTGGTTGAAGATTAGGGGCACTCACCAACGTTTTAGGTAAGTTATCTAATTTGTATAAAAAATTATTTTATAAATCTAAATTGATTATAAATATTTTTTAATTGCATCTATAAATAATCATCATTACTATATGTAAAGCGCTGGCCATTTATTTCCTGTCCCTGGGTGTATGTGCCTGTTCTCTCGCTGATTGACCAGAGTTACAGGAAGTGAACTGAGAAAGGGAAATTTAAAACTTTAAAATTTTGGAATATTTTGCTCGCCAAAAGTAAACAAGAGGGCATGGGCGTAACTAGGAGGGAGCAGGGCCCCCCTCCAGAAGGCTCGTGGCCCCCTGCCAGAAAGCTCCCTGTCCCAAGAAAAATTGAGAAAATATGGGGCTTTCCAGGCCCCCCGGAGGATAGCATGCCCCCCAGCCAAATTCTCTAGTTATTCCCATGGTCGAGGGGGCGTAGCGGAAGGCGCTTACCACTTGTATAAATAAAAAATTATGATATTTATACTTAAATTGTTAATTGATAATATTGATGGGCCCAAGGGGCTTGGAGTAGTTGGTAGCGTGCCTACCTTCTATACCGAACGTCTCGGGTTCGGACCCAAGGCAGTCCGATAATTTTATTTAAGGCATTTGGATACCAAATGACTTAAATAAAAATGCCTGGACCCCACAATTGATATATTAAACATACTGATTATCGTAAAAAGTCTTAAATGGCCTCAGTTGCCGAAAAGACTGTGTGAATGTGAGTGTGAATGAGAAAAAAAGTGTGAATTTTTTTTTTTTTTTTTTTTTTTTTTTTTTATAAAAATATTGATGACAAAATGTATTTAAAAAATGTCAAACTTTATAATTTATCAGTGAACTTAATTTGTTAATTTTGAATAGTATTAATAAATGTAGTATCAAATAATAATTTCCTTCAGTTCCACTTTAGAACAATAAAATCTAGAGAATAAAAAGTTTAAAAGAAAGAACAAGTACAACAGCTGGTGTTCACATAAAGAAGTCATTTCTATTAATAATTTGATTAAATTATTGGTAGTCACATTTTTTTCATTGTTATTAGATTTTTAAACAAAAAATTAAAAAAGAAAAATAACCACTATATATCATATTTAAAAGATTCTCAGATAAAAATAAAGTCTATATAAAAACTTCCCCCTTCCATTAATTTATATAACTTGAAATGGAATCTGGCAGAATGAATCCTTAGAGTTTGCCCTTCTTTTTTCAAATGTTGAGTTCAATGTTTTCCTAATTTAACTAAAGAAACCTTTTCTGTAGGGAAACTATTGATGAATGTTTTAAAGAGTTTAAATTCTCGACAACGAAGTAATATAATAATAATAATAATAATAATAATAATAAACTTTATTTGTTTTTAACCTATGGTTATACAAATGAGTGAGTTTTTTTTTTTAGCACAATCTTTTTACATTGTTTTTTTTTTTTTTTTTTTTTTTACATATAAAATATCTTTGATTTAGATACGAATGATTATATATTAAATTAAAAGTCTTCTTTTTATGACTTCCACTATAAAGTGATACACATCATTTACATGTTCTTGGGTCTCTATCTTGAGTATCTCTGCCAGGCTGTTGTTTTGCATGTACTTTTTTATGTGATTTTCTCTGCTTGTATGGTACATTGGGCATTCTGTAACTATGTGTTTTAAGTTTTCGTTCACTTTTAAGTTGCAAACACTACATATTTCTTGTGGGTTTATTCTTAATATGTTCTCTTTGTAGATTATTTGTATAAAGTGGCTTTCATTTGCTAATCTTAACTGTGCAATTATCCGGTGTTTTGAGATGGAGTTCCTCATTAGCAAATATTTGGCAGGGCCGGTTTCCGGATAGATACTTTTATAGGTTTCACTGTAGTGTGAATTTTCTAATCTTATTTTTACCTCATTTCTTTGTTTTGTAGTATACTTTTCTATTATTAGTTTGACATTTTTTTTATTTATTTCGTGTGGTTCAATATTTAAGGGTTTCAATAAGTTTTTAAATTGGGTATACCAGTTTATGTCTTCCTTATTGGTTGTGACGCTGTCCAAGTGTATTAATCTTTTTAAACATACTTTTGGTAATCTGTTTTCCGGCATATCTCTTAGTTTGTTCCACCAAGAAATTGTCTTCTTCATTATGGATTCTTCGACGCTGTTGTTCCCTGTCTCCAAATATATATAGTCGTTTGGTGTTGTTTTGGGGAGTTGTAGAAGTGATTTTTTGTATTTTGCCTCTGTCTGCCCTAATTTCGAGCCATACCGGAGAGCCCATAGTTCGGCAGCATATAGTAGTGTTGAATTAATTATAGCATTTTGTAGTTTTATTTTTGTCTCCCAACTATCCGATTTTGTAGTTATTAAGATGCTTCTTACATTGTTAAAGGCAACCGTTGCTTTTGCCATAAAACTCTCTGTTGCTCTATTAAATTTTCCGCTTATAGAGAAAGGGACTCCTAGATAAGTATATTCATTTACTATGTCTACTTTTTTTCCTTTATAATCAAATTGATTTAATTTCTTGCATTTTGGACTCTTTCTAAATGGTAGTATTTTTGTTTTGCTTAAATTAACTTTAAGTCCTTTTTGATTAGCATATGATTCTAAAGTTTGTAGTAGTTTTTTTGTTTCTATTTCTGTATCTGATAATAATACTAAATCATCGGCAAACATTAATTCTATTATTTCATTTTTATCGTCCATATTAACTCCTTTATGTCCTCTTTTTCTAAAATATTTCCCTAAATCATTAATAAAAAGAGAAAACAGGTATGGGCTCAAGGGGTCCCCTTGCAAAATTCCTTTCGTGATCTTTATTTCTTTAGAAATTTCCTCCCTCCAATTTACCACCATCATCGATTTGTCATATATATCTTTTATTATATTAATTAGTTTTCCACTTAGTCCATTTTCAAGTAAATTTTCATATAATCTTGTATGTTCGATCGAGTCGAAAGCTTTTTCGAAATCGACAAATATTGCAAAAAGGTATCTTCCTTTTAATCTTATATTGTTTGCTATTGCCGAGCTTAATACAAATAGGTTATCCATACAGCCTCTGTTTTTTCTAAATCCGGCTTGGGTCTCGGATATAATATTATTTTTTTCAGCCCATTCTTTGATTCTCTCTGTTAATATATTATTGAATAATTTTGTTATGCAATTTATTAGAGCGATATTTCTATAGTTTATTGGATTATTTAAGTTTCCTTTTTTGTGAATAAGTCTCATTTTAATTTTTCCCCATTCTTGAGGAACCTTTTCTTTTTCAAATATGACATTGAACATATTTTGTAGATAGTGTAGCCATTCCGGGGTTAGGAATTTATACATTTCATTTTTTATTTCATCTAGCCCCGGAGATTTTCTGCTTTTTGCTTTTTTTAAACATTTTTTTATTTCATCTAGAGTTATAGGTTGATCTAGGAACGGATGTATTGGCGTTATAAACTTATTTATATTTAGATTATATGTTTTCTGATCGTAGAAGTCTTCATAAAATTTTACCCATTCTTCCATTTCGATTTCATTATTATCGCTATTGTTTTTTCTATTTCTTATTTTTCTTACTAACGACCAAAATTGCGTACCATTTTTTATTTCCGCCATTTGATTTGTTATTTTTTTGTGGTAATTATTCTTTGTTTGTTTAATTATGTTTGAATATTCCTTTTTTGATTTTATAAAAGTTTTTAAGTTTTTTTCAGTTTTATCGTTTCTCCATATCCTATAGTGAGTTTTGATGTTTTTTTCGCCCATTTACATGAACTGTTATACCAAGTTTTATTTTTTCTCTTATTTTTATGTGTAATTTTTATCATATATTGTGAATTCAATGCCGCGCTTTTCATTGTTTCTTTCAGGTTGTTATATAAATATGTTGGATCTTCTGAATAGAAATATAGATTTTCTTTCGCATTGGATAGATTTATCTGATAATTTAATTTATTTATCTCATTTTCCTTGATAATGTAACATGTGTTATTTTTAAATTCATCACTGTAATCAATACCTTCATTTTCTGCTAGCCTCACGCTACAGAGAAGATGGCCCGAAACAAACGAAACACTCGAAACCTCCAGATCTATAAAATCGGTTATTGATTCTTGGTTAATCCAGACTAGATCTATCGTGCTTTTACCATTATAAGTAATACATATATAGGAGTTTGAGTTAGGATTTAAAAGTGATAAGACGTGTTTTTTATGTGCTCCAAGAAAAATTGAAAATTTGGATGGAAATCTGACTCCACTTTAAAAAATTTTATATCAACCGATCCAGTTTAAGAAGACCTAACAGAGAAACACGCTGAAAAAAAGGGCAGAAGAGAGGTAATACCAGGAAAAGCGATTTAAGTGATAAAAGAAGTATAAACTAAACAAAAAAATTTTATTTGGATTATCTGTTCGAAGAATCAACCAAAAGTATTTGTGAATATTAAAGTGGCCAAAAATAAAATTATAAAAAAAAAAAAAAAAAAAAATTCTTCGGTCGACCTTCAACATATCAGCTGACGAGAAAAAGATAAGTTACATCTACTAACAAACACAAATAATCCTAACTAAACAATATAAATAATAACTGTAGATAATAAATAAAATGAAAAAAAATACAAGCATGAAGGGCAATGGGGTTGTTCAAGAGGGAGAAGAGAACCCACGAACTAGCACATTCAAACCTTTCCAAGGGAAAACACTGCAAAGAACTCCACCAGACAATATAAATCCAACTACAAAAAAAGCTAAGCACGAAGTAGATCCGGAAACAATACAAGATGTACTTTTAAATATCAATCAAAACCTGCTTATGTTGAATGAGAGAATGATGAATATTGAAGAAAAATTACAAAAGCAAAACGAAGAAAGCAAAGAAAAAATACAAATACTCGAAAAAAAAATTGAGAAACTGGAAAAAGAAAATAATGAAATTAAAAATAGAATGGATGTAAGAGAGAGAGAAGAAAAGAAGAAGAATCTGGTAATCAAAGGCTTAGAAGAAAATGAAGAAGATGAAAACACAATCGATATAATTCACAGAATTCTAGAAGAAAAAAATCCCCAATAGTAGAATGAATATAATGAAGGCAGAAAGGATAGGGAAGAAGAGAGAAGAGTTTACAAGACCAGTGTTGGTGCAGTTAAATAAACTTGAAGACAAATATATAATTCTGAATAATAAGAAAAAATTTTTTAAGGACACAAATATCTATATCGAAGAGGATTTGACTTTCAGGGAAAAGAAAATAAGAAATTTTTTATTAGAAAAATCAAAAGAAGCGAAAATTGAAAACAAAAGAACACAAATAATGAAATATTCTATACTGATTGATAGTGTTTTATACATTGTAAAAGAAGACGAAGAGAACAGGCTCTTCTTAGAAGAAGTTCCAAAAAACGACAAAAGATTAAAAAGAAAAAACTTCTTGAAAACATAACAAAAAATGAATTAACCCTAGCATTTTGGAATATAGGAGGAATAAAAAATTTACACAACTTGACATCACAAGAAGAAAATTATTTACTAAAACACGACATCATAGGAATCCAGGAAACATTCATAACTACAGAAAAAGGCGCAATCCCTCACTTTCTAAAACAATTTGATCACATATTTCATCCCGGAACTAAGACAAGTCGATATGGAAGGGCTAGTGGAGGAATAAGTATATTTATAAAAAAGAATAGATTCAAAAAAATAAATAAAATGAATATAACAGAGAACTGGATTTTTATAAGATATAAAACGCACTCAAACTCCTATATTATAGGCACAATATATTTAAAACCAAATTATGATATGGAACAAGAAATGACCAAGCTGGAGGACTATTTAACACATTTGCAGGAACTGTATCCAAAAGACAAAATAATAACGGGAGGGGATTATAATGCAAGAATAGGGGACCTAAATCAATACGAAGAAGAAATGTTAGTCGATACGAACTTGGAGGCAAAGCGCAAATCACAAGATCAAACAATAAATAGAAGAGGCAGAAGAATCACTGAGATCATGGAGTCCCAGGGATTTTTAATTACAAATGGAAGATCGTTGTCGGACAGAGAAGGAGAAGCCACAAGTAATATAATAATCATAAAAAAAAAAGAATATCTAGAACGATATATATATATTGTAAAATTTGCGTACGCCCTTTAAATTGGAATCTGATTAAAGAATCATTGGATTTCAAGAGGTCCAGAGAGGTGATGGCTACTCTTGTGCCGTTCAATATGTCAACAGCAGAGTACTCGAAAGGGCGAGGACGTTAACACCGGCATTGAATTTGAAGCGCGTGCGAATTTAGTCGGCGCCGGGAATCGATCCACGGCCCCCAGCCACCACAATGCGCACGCACAACGCAAACCCTAAAACGCACGTGCGCTCTGTCAAAGTGTTGCGGTATTTATTCACCGCTAATCAATCCCACCACATATGCCTCCTTATCTGTCATCATCTGGTAAGTATTTTATTTTAAGAAATCATCTAGAAAGAATATTAAATATCTAAAATTATCGAAATATCGTATTTTTTCAATCTTTGGTAGAACTCTAATTTTTAAAATATCGAAACTCTTTATCCTTTAAACGGGATTAAGTTCACGATCAAAGAGAATAATTAGACAGGAAGGATTTTAAAAGGATGAACAAAAATAAAGATTAGATAAATTTTTTTGAGAGGAATAAGAGGGTTTTTGTTCCCTTTTACAAAAGAAAACAAATTTAAAAGAAGAATAGATTTTCTGACTCCGGAGATGGAATGAAAACTACATATTATTACATCGAGTTTGAAATTTTCTGTCTTTTTTTTTCTTTCGCTATGAATAAACAAAATTTATCTAATTTGTTTTATAAATAATATAAGATTCAATTGCAAGAAATTTCATTTCACTGTGAACAGGCTATTTGTGTAAATAGCGAGAGAGGAAAAACAAAAAGGCTTCTCCTCATATTTGGAATTTTGTTGAATTCAATAATTAGATTCCTCCCAATTCAATTTCAATGTGGTGTCTTTTCTTTTCAATATAAATATACTGAGTAAGAGATATAGCTACACTGTAAAAAAAAATATGAATTTTCATTCATATCTCATAAACTTTGGTGGTTTAATTTTAATAGACCAGGATATGAGCTAAAATTAATATACAAGTATATGAATAAGTATCGCTTTAAAAAAAATATGAATTTTCCTTCTTTTTTCATATACTTTTCGTAGTTTAATTTTAATACACCCAGGATGTGAAATAAAATTAATATAAAAGTTTATGAACAAATTACCAACTTTTAAACTTATCTTTTTCTTTGTGTGCCGCCAAATTTTGAAATCGTTAAAAGTGTACCGCGACAAGTTGAGAATCACTGGTCTAAACGTTCTCAAATAACTCGACTACCTCAAGGAATTTTTATTAATATTATTTTAAGGAAACTTGAAATTATTCTTTTAAAATTTATTTCACAAATCTAAATTTATTAAATTCTGGTTTGAAATTCGCGCTCTAAACTATTTAAATATTTATGAAGTATATTAAAATCATACTAATTAAATAATATTTATAAAATAATTCAACTAAATAGCTATAAAAATTAAAATTAAAATGAACAATTTCACCAAAATAATTAATTTTAAAATATACAAAAATTGGTTAGGTTGGCACCAGAGTTGGGTTTTATACACAATTTTGCAGTTTTATACAAAAATTGCGGATAAAACTTGTATAAAACGTATAAAATGTATAAAACTTGGATGCGCATGCGCAAACCCGACGAGAAAGGAAGTTCAAATAAAATTTCATTTTTCAATTATTAACATTTTGATTATATTATTCACTAAATAAAAAGCAAACAACATCGTCAATGCTTTAGAACATTATAAAATATGAAAAGCTTTTAAGCTGTTTTTTCAGGGTGAGAGAATTGGTTTTTTACAGTTTTATACCTTTTATACATCGGCCTAGTTTTATCCGCGATAGTTTTATACATGTATAAAACCGTGCATTATACTCGGCGGGATAAAACTTGCCAACTCTGGTTGCCAGCAAATTCTGTTTTTGAAGTAGCTGATTTAACGCATAGATAATTGAACGTGTATTATTATTTAAAATGAAATATAAATATTTAATCAATATATTGGAACATTTTACTAACAAAATCGTAAGTATTGAATTTGAATTTTTTCATTGAAATTTTTTTTTTCTCAATTTCAAATCAATTAGTTTGTCTTTTTTCAGGTGAGGTTAGTTAATACTCCAAGCAGGGAATAAACCAGGATTTCTTCTCAAAGAAGATGAAAATCGACATATTTTTTGTATTAAATAATTAAAATGATTTGTATTTGTGTTAAATTTACTTGGAAATGTATAAAAATTTATTTTTTGATACAAATTTATTATTTTAATACTTTAATTTGTTTTATTATTTAGTAAAATTGTATATTTTAATATAATATAATTTTTTTTTTATAAATAAAAAATAAAATAAATAAAAAAAACTATTATTTCACCTAGACCACTCACTTTCCCTCAAAACTATAAACTCGTAAGGACTTTAATTTTTGTTTATTAAAGCTTTTGTGGTTTGAAATATTATTATTAGGAATTTTTAATTATAGACCACATATTTGTATTAAATATTTATTAAAAATAAATATATTTGTACAGTATTTATATATTTTTAATAAATATTTAGTACAAATATGTGGTCTATAATTAAAAGTTCTCCTACTTTCATTTTTCAGAAAAAAGTATATTATTTCTCATAAACCCGTAATTTAAATTTCATATACCAAAAATGAATTTATTCATATACCCAAAATGAATTTTTTCATATACCCGTAATTTAAATTTCATATACCAAAAATGAATTTATTCATATACCCGAAAATGAATTTTTTCATATACCCGAATATGAAAGTTCATTTTTGGTATATGAACTTTCTCATATACCCAAATTGAATATTCATAAACAGTTTGTGTAACAGACTTCCTATACATGTGTATGAATATGGCTCGAAAATTTTTAACAGTGTACTGTCAGGGACTAAATACTAGTCCATATCTTAATACATTAAATATATTAAAATTATTATTTAATATTGTCTCCAATCGTGACTCTGGTGGTTGACAAGGATATTACTATATCTTATTTAAATAACCTTATAGAAATAGATACGAGAAGAGTTTGATAAGTCACTGACTGACTTTGGAGATAGCTTTCAGACAAAAAAATCTTGTTAGAGTTGTATTCAAAATTTTCTAATAAAACAAAAGAAACAACAAAATATTAGTACAGTGATTGCCAAAGTTAAAGACAACTGCGTTTATTAATTTTTACTTTCTCATACCCTATATATGAAATATATAGAGAGAGAAAGTATTGCGATCATGTCAAAAATTCGATGTCCAGATTTTGATGGATATACATGTTTTGAGGTCCCCTGAGTCCAAAAAAGTGGGTCCCGAAAATTGGTCTGTGTGTGTGTATGTGTGTGTGTCTGTGTGTGTGGACAGATTTTTAGCATGAAGGAGTTGAGCTAGCGGATTGAAATTTTATATTTAACTTAGGTACCTTTGAAGAATCTCAAAATAAGCTTTTGAACAAAATCGGCCAAAAAGTACTAGTACTTTACTGATGTACTTTTTCAGTTTTTTTCGATTTTCTCAAAATTCCCTCCAAGGATTTTTTTTAAAATTCATAAATGAACTATTTTTTAGATGCTCTTTAAAATGTATATTCTCATTTTGCCGTTGAAATCTTCTGAAGACCACTTTACTCTTGTTCTTCATAGGAAAGATAGAAATGGTTGCCATGGTAACGGAATTTAAATCTTTTTCTTTTTTATTAGATTAAAAATCAATTATTATTTAAATTCCCATTTTTTTTAAATTTATTTGTGTCTTTAATTGTTTCAAAGAAAACATATATGTCTCTCTCTCACTTGCAAACATTATCGTCTCTCTCTACTCTTTTTAAATTCCCTTTCCACCTTATCTTCGCATAGGAACAATGTTAATTTCCTATAGGGATTTGTATGTTAATTTCGATTCAAAAGGGGGTCCCCTTTTGAACTTTTTAGGCATTTAAAATTTTTTGTTCCAATTCTTATGAAATTTTGTATTTATTTACGAATCTATATTGTGTATAAAATGTCCAAATATGAGATTAAAATTTTGAAAAATAACCATAGTTTATTTGAAGCAGTCAACATTTAAAATGCAAGTTTGAAACTAAGGTGCTATCGGAAACTAAATATATCTCGACACAAAAAATCTGGTGTGACCAGCACGGTGCACAACTTTCTCTTACCGAAGGGTAAGAGAAAGTTGTGTGCTGTGCGCCAGTCACACCAGA
>JAKCPI010007254.1:0-15067 GCA_023213315.1 Euborellia annulipes | reverse complement strand
TGGTGGGCAAAATGATTAAAAATGATTGAGGGATCCACATGCCAGCAGCAGGTCTGCATAGCGGACCTTTAGGGATACAGGAATATACACGCCCTCACCAGGGACACTCACAGTAGATCGAAAGTGACCAGAAGAAAAATGTGTGTCCCTGGTGCGGGCGTGTGTATCCCTGTGTGTCCCTAAAGGTTCACTATGCAGACCTGTTGCGGGAGTGTGGATCCCTAGAACATTTTTAATCATTTTTACTCGGGGTGCATGCTATACAAATTTCTTTCATTTATTATATATTTTGACTTTTATGCATTATTTACACTTATGGCTAGTATGTATAGGAGGTTGTGTTTAGACAAAGACTACAAGTTAGTCACCAAGACTTTTAGAAATATGCTTCTACGCAACGGCTTAAGACATGCTGGCAAATCTTTAAAAAATTTGTAGGCGAACCCTTGAGAAGCGCATTCTCTCGCTTTAACAGAATTTGTTTTTCATTAAGTACTACACATAATAAAAATTTCGTTCAAATCTATAAATGTATGACATATAGTTTATAGCCGGTTGAAATGGAATAAATAAGAAGGAACCGGAGAATAAAACCAACCGCTAGTGGACGCTTCACTTCAATTTAATTTCTAAATATTTCGACCGGTATCACGCCTGGTCATCATCAGTACAAAAAAATGATTTTTCGGATGGCCCATGTCAACCAATATGTTAAAAATATTTTTAACATATTGGTTGACCCGGGCCCTCCAAAAAATCATTTTTTCTTTTGCACTGATGATGACCAGGCGTGATGCCGGTCGAAATATTTACAAATTAAATTGAAGTGAGAGACGTCCACTAGCGGCTGGTTTTATTCCCCGGTTCCTTCTATATGTATATGATCCAGCAAAAGTTCTAATCGTAATGGAATAAATAATTTCACTTTTATTTGATTTTTAATTAAAACGAGCATCAAAACAAGACTCACTATTTAGAAACAACAATATATCATAGAGAGTCTATATAATCAAAATTGTTTGAAAAGAAGATAATGTCAATAGCTACTGAAAAAAAAGTTAATGAATTGAAAACCACATATCACCTCAGATTAAAAATAATTTCTCGTGATTGTTTTCGAATTTGTTTTGATTAAAAAAAAAAAAAAAAAAAACTCAAACTAACAAGTTGAAAACTTTTTGGAGCAACTTTTTGTGGGATGTTTTTTTGTTCATCTGTGGATATTAAGCCCAGTTTGAGTGAAGAATACAATGTTATTTAACAAACGCTTTTGCTTTTCAAGTGGTTCTATTATTGATTTATTGAAGTAAAAATCATTACTAGGTATAAAGCACTAGCCACTGACTTCCTCTGTGTAATGTGTATGTGCCTGTCAGGGCGCTGATTGGCCAGAAATGGAATAAGGAAATAAAGTTAGAGAGCTTAAACTCAGAGAGAGAAATTTAAAACTTTAAAATTTGCGATCAAGAGGATCCAGGGGGGCGTAGCCCATAGCAAGTGGTAAAGCCCGCAGAAGGCGGACTTTATCACTTGTTTTGATATAGGCCTATTATCGTCTCTGGTTATACGAATATTGCAGAGGATACTTTTATAACTACCCATTCATACGCCTCTGGGATAGGATGTCGAATAGGATCGGGGTAAAAATAAAAAAAAAGATTATTTAATAAATAAGTATTTACTATATAATAATAATACTATAATAATATACTTAATTAGAGATAGAAAAATAAAATAATTTAAGAATCTAAAAAGCCCGTGACCCATGGCTCAGAGAAGACATTGGCGTGCCTGGTGCCCGGGGTTCGCTTCCCGACCCAAGCGTTAAATCTTAATAAATATTTAATTGATAATTATATGGTATTATATCAATTTAAATTAAATAATTAAAAAAAATACTTAAAAAATTATTTTTTTACTATAGCTCTAGTTAAAAAAAAAGTTGGATTTATCATTCAATAATGCGATAACTGTGTCTGCTTGGGGGTCCCGAGTTCGCTTCCCGTCCCAAGCGAGAAACAATTATTTCTATTAAATTGGCTAACAATCATTTGAAATAAATAGGGATAGTGTCTAAATGGCCTTAGATCCGAAAAAGTCCTTAAAAGAAATAAAAAATCTCAATTGACTTCGCTAGGTTTGAAGTTTGTATAAATTTATAAAAACTAAGCCTGATGTAAGAGAATAAATGACTACACTTTTATATGATTTTTAATTAAAACGAGCTTCAAAACAAGACTCTCTTTTTAGAACCAACAATATATCATAGAGATCCTATATACTGTAATTAAAATTGTTAAATTAAAAATTTTATCATTAAATAAAAATTCTTAAACTATGATTTCTTTATATAAAACTCATTTTGAGGCCAAAAAGTTGTATCATATAATTTAACTGTGAAAACTTTAACTCTCAAAATAATGTTATCATATGAATGCGAACTTTTTTAATTAGCCTACCACAAACCCGAAATTAAGGATAATTTTGTGTGTAGTGTACAGAGATATGCTCTAGAGGAAACATTCTTATTTCAAAGGTTCCCATGAATGATTAACCAAAAAAATTAATTTGTTTAAAAATTCACTATTTCGGTGAATTAGGTATTCGATAGAGGCTATTGACTGACTTTCTTTCCTATCACATTTCATTTAAGAGTAGTATAATATATTAGTTTAGGGTTCGTGAACTTTTTTAAATCTATATTTTAACTGATATCGTTAAATTAAGTAAAAAAAAAAAAAGATGATATTGCCTCCTGTCTTGATAAAGTGCACCAGATAACATTCTAATTATTTTCTTTTTGGTTGCAACTGCCCTTCCTCAAAATTTTTTAAAATAATGTTTGTTTATCAAAGTAGAGACTTGCCATTTTGTTCCAACTCCATTTTTTCATTATTTTTTTTTTAACTTAGCCTCTGCCTTTTTTGACGCTCTTTCCCCATACGCTTCTAACTCTTGCTGAGGTTTCTTTGTGTCTAGAAATATTAGCCATTCAAAGACACAAGCACTCACTCATACAGACACAAACATACATATATTTACTCCACTCTATTTCCATGTCAACATCCAGATGCCCCAAATCGCCCCACGTGGACACTTTTCTCTCTTCAGAGGTATCTTGTCTCAGTTCCCATTTTCCCTCCATCTTTTAAGAATCTTTTTTATCTCTCCGACTACATTTTTCCCCTATCTCGTTATTATTCTGGGCCATATCTTCCCCACCCCAAAGTTTTACATGAGTGGTTATATGTTCGCAATGTTGTATGTTTTACCTTTTAACAACACTTAGACAGAGAGATACAAAAGCAGTTTCATCACCAAGGACTTGTTTGATTTATTTATTTGCCCTCATTTTTAAATAGGATTAGTAAGTCTTTACTTACATTTCGAATTTAAAATTAAGTTTTAACCTCGTCAAAAGGGAAGTGTTTAAAGATAAACCATCTTATTCACTCGTTAGTTCCCACTATATTTAATTCTAATTACATCACAATTTTTAATTTAATTCAAACGGGTTTTATCCGGAAAGTATTTATTATATTCTTTTTCCAGTTTCCTACTTTTATGTTAATTATTCAAAGATGTATATAACATTTATAAATTTAAATTTACAATAAGCTCCTTGGCCTAGCGTAGAGGTAGACATCTCGCCTCTCGAGGTCTAAATGGCTCAGAAAATAAAAAAGACTACTAACATACAACATTGGTACCTATAAGGCCACCAGCAATTTTTGCCACCTATATAAATTTAAATATATCATTATATAAAATTATTTGGACCCTGTTACGCATTAGTGTGTCAAGCGCCAGCTACCGAGATTTGAGAAAATTAACATTAAAGTTTTTTGTCTTGATTAGATTATATAGGTCTTCGGACCTTATGCACCCATTCCAAAAAAAAAAAAAAAAAAAAAAAATATAATTATAATTTTTTTTGCCAATTGTGCAAGTAATATTAAATATAATTTTTTTTAGGACATATTTCATAAAAAATACTATTAATTATAGCATTTGAAACAATATTACGTGCTTAACTCAATTTTTAATTCTTTGGCGCTTGACACACTAATGCGTAACAGGGTCCATTTAGAATATATATTTTTTGGACTGAACATGAGACCTAATCCACCCATTCTAATGGCAGAAATATGTGTTTCGATTGAGTACGATCATTACACGTTATTGAGTTATAGCTATTACTTAAACGATGTTGTTCGTGTAACTTTTGTGTGCTGATCTATGATATCTGGCTGAGATGATGATGATGATGAATGGGAAAAAAGTCTTCATCTAAACATTCATGAGGTGTTGGTAACTATGAAGATTCTGACGAAAATTATAAAGACCTACTACATATCGCCTGCTGCGAATCATAGTGCCCAAAGTTCGAAAATTCAATTTTTGAGTTAAGCCTTCCAAACTTTGCTTAAACGTCTTCTCTTTTGAGTGCCAAAATGGCGAAAATATATTTCCATTCTTTGCTATTGATTCTGGCCTATTCATTTGTTTCAAAGGCCTCTTTTCTCGAATTGTTGAATTTCGGACTTTCGCCACTATGATTCTCAGCAGCCGATATACAGTATATAAGTCTAGTTTAATATAAAATATGGCCCAAATGAATAAAGCTTTTGAACACCCACCGGAAGCCAGCGAAACTGAGTTTTTGCCTCTATATTAAAGTCTTACTCGCCAAAAAAGACGACTAAAATTAAATTAGCCAAGTTTATGTACCTATACCAAATTTTTTAAAATGGAATATATATAGGCTACTCTTAAACGTACGAATAATAACTATTAGTAAAAACAAGTATAATTTTTTATAAATTTCAAGTAACTCTTTTTATCGTTCAATTCGTTATCATTATCACTTATATAAATTTATTATAAAATGAAAGAGTGTGGATTAATAAATTTATTAATAAAGCTAGATAATTTCTATAATTCAATTTTAATGTTAAATAACTTATTATTATTTTTATTTATTATTATATAAAAAAACAAGTGGTAAGGTCCGCCGAAGGCCGGCTTTACCACTTGCCAGGGAGCTACGTCCCCTGGACCCCCTTGCTCGCCTTCGGCGAATTTTAAAGTTTCAAATTTCTCTATCCCGCTCCACTTCCTGTAACTCTAGCCATTCAGCGAGAGAACAGGCACACACACACAGGGACAGGAAGTCAGTGGCTAGCATTTTATATATAGTAATAAATAATAATAATGATACCTAATTTCCAAAACTTGCAAATTATTATTTTTTTTATAGATATATACAGTATATGTAGGCGCCTTTATATTAATAGAATGTTTTGTTTTTTTTATATCTGTAGCTGCAAGCTTCGCTTGTTTTTTTTTAACTCCCATTTATTCTCTTAAAATATAAGGCTTATTCATATTAAAACTTTTAACTCCAATTCAAAAGCCGGCCACTTTGTTCCTTAAACTTTTCTCAAACTCTTTTGCACACTTTTTGAATTTACTTTTTAAGTGATTCTAAATTTTAAATAAACTAATATTTTCCGTTATCTCAGACTATATATTCAATTAAATGAGACACTTATAAGACTTTCTTTTATTTCTATTTCCTTTTGTCCTAAAAATGGTTAATATTTAAGAATAAAAAAAAAAAAAAATTATTAAAAACGGTCTAATTTCTAGGTGGAGTGGTTGATGGTTTCCATTAAGGCTGTGCAAAATAATCATTTAATCGATTATTTACAGATTTTCTTAAAAAATAATCAATTATTTAAAAAAAATCGATTAATTAATTATTTTTCATAATCGATTATGGTTCAAATAATCGAATATCTTTCATAATCGATTATCCTATAAGAAAATATTAGAATATTATTCATAATCGATAATTGGCGAAATAATCGATTATTTATCATAATCGATTAGAAGAAAATAATAGAGTATTTCCCATAATCGATTATTGGGTAGATAATCGATTATTTCCCACCCCCCACAACTTTCATAATCGATTTTTTTCGTAATCGATTATAAGAAAACAACAATCGGATGTTTTTAAAGCATTGATTATGGGTAGGGTACAAAATTTTTTATTACTTTTTTACTTTCTCTTACCTATGTATATATGTAATATATATATAGAGAGAAAGTATTGGATTCATGTCAAAAATTCGATGTCGAGATTTTGATGGATCTTCACGTTTTGAGGTCCCCTGAATCCAAAAAAGTGGTTTTCGCGACATGGTCTGTCTGTGGGTGGGTGGGTGGGTGTGTGTTCAATTTTAAGGATGAAGGAATTGAGCTACGAGGTTGAAATTTTATATTTAAGTTAAACACCTCCCGGGACCGGAAAAATAAGCTTTTAATCAAAATCGGCCAAAGAGTACTAGTACTTTACTGATGTACTTTTTCAGTTTTTTTCGATTTTCTCAAAATTTGCTCCAACGATTTTTTTTTAAAATTCAAAAATCAATTATTTTTTTAGATGTTCTTTAAAATGTATATTCTCATTTTGCGATTGAAATCTTCTGAAGACCACTTTACTCTTGTATTTCATAGGGAAGGATAGGAGAAATGGTTGCCATGGTAACAAAATATAAATATTTTCCCATACTTATAAATTTTACATCTGAATTCAAATGTTCCGTACTGTCGGGAACTAAATATATGTCGACACAAAAAATCTGGTGTGACAAGCACAGAACACAACTTTCGATTACCGAAGGTAAGAGAAAGTTGTGTGCTGTGCGCCAGTCACACCAGATTTTTTTAGTAAATTTTCGAAACAAAGTGGCATAATGCCGGCCTTAGCTCGGGAAATTCATGGTCACCATCTACGTACCCAGAAGCCATGGGCGTAACTAGGGGGATGAATTACAGTATTTCTTTTTTACTTAATTCAAATATTAATCTCTATATGTAGGCCTATTTTTCTAAATTTGTTTTAATGTCTTTTGCGGCATCTATTCTTGACTAATTAAATTTATTTATTTATCAATATACAGTAGTATTTATTTTTTACACTGATATGATCTGATCTGAAAATCTAATTTTATGATAAAATTTTATTATAATTAAACTAACGAAATCATAAAATAGATGCACCATTTGATGTCATCCGATTTATGAAAGATTCTTTTGAGCCTTCAAAATCATTGAATCAGAACTGGTTTTTAAAATAAATTTACATAAACTCATAAGAAGAAAACGAGATACATTTTATAGAATATAATTATAATAATGTAGACATATATCTAAAACCTCTTATTAAGAGCAATAATTGTTTTTTAATGAAGCAATATTTATTATTTCATTTTATCAGTATTTTCTCAAAAATATAAACCAGTAGCTACATAAAAAAATTTATCTTCAAGCCTCTTTAAAAAAGAAAATACATGAATAAGAAATATTTTATATGGCCTGCTGAGAATCATAGTGGCAAAGTCTAAAAATTCAATTTAATAGTTAAGCTTACCAAACGTTTTCTCTTTTGATTGCCAAAGTGGCGAAAACTCTTGATCTGGCCTATTCAATTGTTGCCTGGCTATTTAAATGTATTGATATATGTTTATAAAACTTTCAAACACCTCTTCTCGAATTGTTGAATTTCGAACTTTCACTATGATTCTCAGCAAGGGATATATTCGGGCTCCTAGACCTAAACGGATTTAAAATTTGCTTAGCAGCTTTAATTATTCACCAAACCAGAAATTAATGAATATGTGAATTAATAGTTTGTTTATTTGGTGAATAACTAAAAGTTAGCTATAATCAAATTTTCTTATTGGCATAACAACATCTAAAATTATTATATTAATGCTGAGGCTGATTTCGGCCAATACGTTGCTAACATACAGTAGGCCAATTAATAAAATGTCCATGATTTAAAGTTATTTTATGAAATGAATCGACAACTGTGTGGAGGACCTGAGGTCTTGGTTGCCTGATATTCTATGGAATCCTATCCTATCCTATCATCAACGTAAAAATGTCATAAAAAATAATAATGAAGTAATCCTGTTCCACTGACAAGCTTTGCGTCAAGAGACTCTGCCTTTTAACACTCATGCCGTGTGTGAGCAAAAAGCGAATAATTACACTGTATTGGATTAAATTTTCATTTTATTTTATTAGAGAGAAACATGAATATTTATGAGGATGCATGATTTATTGGGAAATGTTATATTGTGATTAATTTGTCTTATAAAAACATCAAGATGGATATTTTGATTATCACCATAGCTGTGGTAATATGAATATAATACAAATAATAAGAGAATCCGCTCGTATACCAAACGTCGTGGGTTCGGACCCCAGGCAGTCCGATGATTTTATTTAAGTCATTTGGATACCAGATGGCTTAAATAAGAATGCCTGGACCCCATATATGTATATTTATTCAATAACGGTTATCGTAAATGTCTTATATGGCCTGAGTTGCCGAAAAGACAGTGTGAATGTGTGTCTGAGTGTGAGAATGAATGAGAAAAAAGTGTGAATGTTTTAAAAAAAAAAAAAAAAAAAAGAGAATCCGCTCTCGGGACTTGGTGTAGAGGTTAGCGTGCTAACCTCGTATACCAAACGTCGCGGGTTCGGACCCCAGGCAGTCCAATGATTTTATTTAAGCCAATTGGATACCAAATGGCTTAAATAAGAATGCCTGGACCCCATATATGTATATTAAATCAATAACGGTTATCGTAAATGTCTTAAATGGCCTGAGTTGCCGAAAAGACAGTGTGAATGTGTGTGTGAGTGTGAGTGTGAATGAGAAAACAGTGTGAATGTTTAAAAAAAAAAAATAAGAGAATCCAGCATCTACCTCAAAATACTCTATATTACGCATAATTACTACCTAACTACGTTTCTAAATAATACTTTACTGTTTTTCGGAATAAATGTAACTCAGGCTCAGGCAGCTAGTTTTAGATAAAAAATCTAAATGAAATTATTTTATTATTTATGTGAGGTTTCAGTGAGTTATAAATGAAAGAAATATTTGAATTTTTAATTCGATATATTTCGGATTACCAATTAATTAATAATATTAAATAATTTCATTTATAAATACGTTTCACGTAAAACCTACAGCACTCCCCTCCAAACTATAAAAAATCTAGTTACAAAAATCAAGACTAGGATTGGATTCGGAAATGTGTCTGTGTCAGTGAAAAAATCGGACAAACAGTCATCTAAAATCAGTTAAAAAATATTATTTAATATTATAGGCTACATTAATTAATAAAATTACATATAATATATAAAATAAGTTTCAAAAAAAAAAGTTTTTGCCGATTTTCCATCCCTCTGGCTCGTTGCTCATCTACTCAAACTATCGATTAATTGTATTAGGTTACAAAATGGTCTCTCATTGTGCTGCTCTCAGAAAAACTCAATCTCAATAAATAATTTGAAAAATTGATAATAGATAATTATTGCGTCTCTTACTAATACATCATTCTCACTATACTACTACACTCATTGATAATCAACAAATGACGTCTGAAGATTGACGATTGATCGATAAACAACCTATTTATAGATATTTATTTGTATTAAAAAAAAAAAAAAATGAGCAGGTTAGAGGGGATGTAGTGGGAGTATGAGTACAGGAAAGAATTGGTGCAAGTGGGACGGGTTGTGTGGCCGTCGGCCATCTGGCAACTGCGCGTCGCGTCCAGCTGCTTAATCCATTTCAGTCGAGTCTGTCTGATAAGAGAGCATCGGTGCAAACATCTCCTCTCCTCTGCCATTGCAAACAGACCTGTGGGCCCCCGAGTCTCTTATCAACTTCAGACAGAACACAACACCTCTAATAATAATAATACTTTTTTTTTATTTCCTATTAACAACAGACTTATCATTTAAAATGAACATTTTTTTTCTTCAAAAATTGTCATCTCTACAAATAATACATATCTCAACCGAAAACTCACTTTTTTGGACTCAGGGGACCTCAAAACATGTGTAACCATCATCGACATCGAATTTTAGTCAAAATACTTTCTCTCTCTATATATTTCATATATAGGGTAAGAGAAAGTAAAAACTGAATAATTTTAACAAATAAATAAAGAAAGTAATATACTGGTATGTAATTTGAACTTTCAAATGATTGACAGGATTTATGAATTATCTATTAAAGAAAAGATCTTGATGTCACTCATAATTTGAGTTTTTACATTCGATTGATAGGGGGAGGGGGGGGGGGGGGGGGGCTCATTACAAAATCGTTCTCTTTTAATTTGTCATTCAAAGAAAGATTCAGTTCGTTAATATTGTACATTTTATTTATTTATTATTTATTTTCTTTGTTAAGTGATTATTTACTTTATTTTTTTTGCCTCAAGCTTAGACCTCACAAGCTCCTCTCTAACAACTTTTCTGTCTTTAAACTGGTTACTTTCATGTATCGTGACACTCCAACGCTGAAACACGTGGAATAAATAATCCAAGTAATTCTAAGACCTAAAATTTCAATACTTTAAAAGGCGCCAAAGGTGGAAATAATTCCCCACACCCCCCTCCCCCACCTCTATTTCCATCTCTCTTAATCTTTTTCAACCTCGATTTAACTTTATTTCGAATATGCTTTTATTATTATTAGTATTTTTTATTCTTTCTTTCGAACCACTTAACAATTAAATAAATAGTAGTACCGGGGGGGGGGGGTTGCATTAATATTCCTCTCAGCTCGATTCACCCTCCGAACAAAAACGGCGACTATATATATATATATATATATATATATATAGGCTATATCTTTTTAAATTAAAATCTTGGGGAGACATTTTTTTTAAGTATACCAATATTTATTGTTTTTAATCTAAAGACTGGAAATAGTTCAGAGATAAGTTTTTTTTTTTTCTCTTATCACTGCTTTAATATTGACCCCCTCCCCCCGAAAAGGCGTACCCTTTCCCTACTTATTTTTTTCGGACAGTCGAATAAACTTGGTGTTGTTGAGTGTGCATGTATCATTTTTTGGCACTTTTTTGTGATAAGTCGTAAATTTAACAGCTTTTGATTTATATTATTTGTTGCACGCTACAAACAAACTTCTTTTCCGAATTCTTGTGGTTTTTTTATACTTCATATTTTGACAATAAACCGTAGAAAATTTATCTCCAAAACAGTTTTCATTGACATTAAATATTGACATATAATATATTTTCTATATAAACATTAACAAGCATGATATATTCGGGTTTTAGTCTAATGAAGCAATTTTTTTTTTTAAAGTACTTTTCTAAATAAATAATGGCCTATTATACTAAAAATCTAAAGTAAACAAATATTCTATCAAGCAAAGTGCGAGCATTGCGTCTTGCTATTGAGTGATTATGATAATGACAAATTGAAAAAACATCCCAAAGAGAAAGAATTCTTCTCAAGACGTCAAATCATTTCCTCTTTCGGAATGTTGTTCATATATTAGAAAATCACTCTGGCGTTATATTATTTGAGGCAAGAGAAAAAAAATACAGGGAATGATAAAAATAAACACAACTCTAAATAAATGATCATTTATATAAATTATAGATAGGCGACATTCGAGTTTAGCCAAAGATTTTTTTTTCCCCTCGGTTGACAACTTCGTTTTTGTCTCGAAATTTATTAATTATATAGACCACACACATGCACATCTGGAAGAAACTATTCTTCCTTTCACTATCAATACAAACGCAGACAAAGACAAATCTCACAAATTTAAATTAAGCTACCTAATTCCTAGCTATTATCGATGATAATATTTTGAAACTAGCATAACTTGGCTACTTCGTTTTTTTGACTAAATACCAAGAATCTTAAGCTATGAATGAAACTTCTTTAGTAAGTTCGATTCACGCCCTTCTACCTCAAAAAATAGTAATTAATAAATAAAAAATTATACTCAGAATTATTTCTTAATGTGAAGTTTCACTTCTCTTTACTATGAATTAAACAGAATTAACGCTTTTAATTTTTTTTATTCTTAAGTTAGTTAATTATAATTTTATGTTTGAGCCTTCACATCATAATTTAATTATAGCGTTAAAAAATATAAAAAAAAATTTTCACACTTCAAAATAATATGGTATTTGTTAGTTAACAATCCGAGATTTTTATCAGGTTTAGGTCCAAATGTTTGTTTATAAAATGAATAGGAAAATTTTCTAGTTTAAGTCTTTTATTCAAAAAGATAAATTTTAATAAATTCTTTATATAAAATAACACAAACGATGTAAAAAAAAAGTCAGAAAATAAAGCTTAAGTTTCTTGTTTTATAAACGAAGGTTTTATTTTTTGGCTGCTCCTGCTTTACAATTCTACATAAAAATACCATAGAAGAATTTTACTTTAATTGATTTTTTTTAGTTTGTAAATTCATTTGTAAACTTGGCTAAATAATGGAGAATGTAAATTTTAAATGGAAATCGTTTGTGGCTTGGTATTAATAGAAGAAAGATGAGATGGAGACGACACGAGAAGAGCAATTTCGAAAAGAGTCCAAGTTTTGACCGGAGGATGAAATTTGCTTGTTACCATTAACAGAGGCCCGATGTGACCGGCACAGCTATGATGGCTTTTCTAGACGATACCTGAACGACTCATTGTGGAGTGTATTATTATAATTAGGAAACTTTCATGGAGCAATTCCGAGTAATTTAACTTTTTAGTGGATAATTATATGTCCAGAATTGTTAATGTAAAACATAACTCGAAATTTGCTTTGCTGATGAGAAGAGCAATATAAAGATTATCCAAAAGACATAACTAAATGATGTCATTTTTAATTAGTTATACTCGGAATTGTTGATCGTAGTTAGCAATAATTGGATCGTATTCCCCTTAGGGCGGATAACCTCCTAGGCTTTCTCTCCTAGAGACATTTAAAATCCCACCCAGGTCAAATTTTTGTCGTTTTCAATTTATCTTCTCTTATTGTTATTTAAAATTAATTTTTTCAAGGGGAGGTAAATTGTTTTCTAATTATAGGCCCTATGTGCTTATAGGGACCACAGATCCCCCACCAGTCCGAAATTTTTATATTTCAGTACTATTTAAAAATCCCCATAAATAGTACACGATTTAAGTTAATTTTTTTGAAAATTTTTTATTTTCTAAATAATTTTATTCAAATGACAAGATAAAGTTTTATACAATATTGGATAAAACATTTAATATTAAAAAAAATTAAAAAAATAAATAATAGACTTATTATTTTAAAGAAAATAGGAATATTTTGCACTTTTATTTTTATTAATAAAATACAATAAAATTCTTATAAAATAAATTTATAAAACAATCAGTGATTCGCCACTGCCAACAATTTGGTGGGAAGTGGGGGAGGGGGGTTCGCTTAACAATTTTTACAAAATTTTTGTTTGAAAAAACCATGACGCGATTAAAAAAAAAAAACATAAGTGTCTTAACTTTGCCATAAAAACACTGAATAAAATTTCAGTAAAATAGACGAGATGATATTTTTTTGGCAAATTTCTTATTTTTTCCTCATTTAAAAACTTCTAATTAATTACTTAATCAATTTAAATTACGTCAGACGCGGGTAAAGAAGATATTCTATTCCTAAAAACAAACTTTACAAAATAATAAATAAATTTGATTAAAATGTATGCATTAATTAGGGGTCGTCCACATATTACGTCACGCCTTTTTTGACGATATCCTAGTCCCCTCCCTGTCACATACAAATAACCCCCCTACAAATATTATGTCACAAGGTGTGACTCACAACATAGACTACCCCGGCCCCATTAAATGTTTTAAACTTTTTCTTCAAAATTCCCTATACAAAATTCATTTTACCTTTTTTTTACTTTCTTTTTTTAGTATACGAGTCTCATCCGATCTTTTGAAACCAGCTTTCGCTTTGAATCGCGATGTCACACTTAGAAAGCCGGGCTCGCCATGTCACAATTGATACTTGTCCAGACCCCAACTCCCCCTAACGCGTTTCGTAATATGTGGACGACTCCTTATTACTACTCGTATTTACGAAAGTTTAAAAACTCAAATAAATGTTAAAAAGTTCAAAAAAAAAAAACAAAAACAATAAATAACTCTTTCTGAAACACCAAACGCTGAACTGAATTGTCCAATTGTCCGATCTCATAATTAGATGCTCTTTCGCTTATTTTTGATGTCTGACAAAGAGAAGGTTAAGAAAAACAAAAAGTGATTAGTTTAAAGAAAATAATTAGAATTTCAAAATGTTTGTTGATTGTATCGTTACATAAATATACTTAATTATTTAACATTAATTTATCCAATTAAGATTAGTTACATAGCGTCCATTATGCGCCAAGTTAGCTTTTAACATGGATATTTAAAAGAAATATTCTGATGCGCTCTCTTCGCTGTTTGATAATCATCCACCAACATCGGATTTGCATTATCTTGATCATCCGACTATATCCACATCGGTAATTGGTTCGCAAAGGCAGCAGGCTTGTTTATCTTTTAATGAATGGTGATGGCTGGAGATCACATCTGACGCCTATAATCAGCCGGATGGACCGAGTGTCCTAATGGCGACTTTCGCAACACTGCAGATGATGGATGGATGGATGGGTGGAGAGGGAGATGGGTGGAGGGGGAGATGGGTGGCTTTCGCAAATAATCGCGACCTCTGCAATTAGATCACATCACACATTTCCCTTCCATTTGACCATTATCGGGCTAGGCAACTGATATTATCGTGTTAACAAGTTAAGAAATTAATTTCAAGCATATTTTAAACATTCTAAAGGAAAGAGCATTGCTTTTAGCGCCTGTTTTTCACATTTAGTTCGTTAACTTATTACTTTTTAATATCTTGTATTTTTTCATATAGAGAGCTAGGTTAAGCGGCAAATTCTCAGGACCTGTTTATTCACTCAAGGTCAAGTACTTTGCCCCAGCTTAAATGACTTAGGTTGCTTCATTTCTAATTAACTAGCCTTGGATAAGCTAGTTGACTATGACTTTGGAGTCTTTCAATTCTAGTTAAACTAATCATATGATTAACACAAGATCACACACCATGATTAAATAAGAGCCCTTAATAACTTGCTGGGAGCAAAGTTCGGGGTGAAATTAGAAACACAAGCTACCCTTG